>JAKOGH010000443.1:0-10186 GCA_024811115.1 Terana coerulea
TGAGACCGGTCATGGAGAGGCGCAGTGTCTTTAGGTGGGGAGATGTGATGTTGCGTAGTATGTAAGGTGCGAACACGTCACCGCGCGATGCGGTGTTTAAGGAGAGACTCTCAAGGCGAGATGTATTGAGAGCGGTAACGAAGTCCTTCAGCACGTCCTGTTCCCATAAAAACTCGTTCTGAGAAAATTTAGTAAGTTGGTCTATGCGAGCGTCTTAGTGAACGCACCCTCTGGAGGATGAGGCTTCTGAGTTTGGTATTGTTCCGCAGGTAGGCACTGAAAGCTGATAAACCTTCATCGCCAAGGCGGTTGTTTCCCAAGTCAATCTCCGTGATCTGATACCGGTATCGCCTGCCCGCAGGCAAGACGAGCCAATTAAAAAGCTCGACAACGTCTTCATCTCCCAACTTGTGATGTGCTAGACTGAGGTTTGTGACCACAGGACGTGATGAGATGGAGTTTATTACTAACAAACAAAAGTCATGGAGAGCGTATGAGCGAAAAGAGATAAGATGCTCACCATCTCCTCCGCGCAAGCTCTTGTCCAGTGGATACTTGACAGTGGTAGGGTCTGCCGGGTTGGGAGCCGAAAACATCATAGGCCCAGAACGCAAAGTTGGTCGCACATGCTGGGTAGGGTTTGATTATCGTTAAGTATGGATACAGGGATGTTGAGATTCGATACAGCGTTATTGATGAGTCGTGGTTGTGTATATGAGTAATGAGGCGTAGATGTAAGGGTACACCGGGTATCAAGGCTTCGGCTTGCTCAAGCAAGCTGAGGGTATCAATTAAAGGAATGAATCGCGCGCTTAGCACGGAGCAGAAGGCTGCGGCAAATTGCGTACCACCTCGGCAGGCCGTGGGGCATGATTGGCTGCGGTTCACTGAGGTAAGGTATATTTCGGCATGTATTCCAGCACATTGCTATGCACTTGTTGTCTACGTTCACTAAGACGGGCTGACGAGAGCTTGGAGAGAGATTCTACGGAGTTTTGTACTTAGTTACCTGCCTTTTCGGGATGACCGTGTGCCGATTTAAAGCCCGCCCGGAGCACCGCCGGAGGGTAGCTCAGGAAAATAGACTCCGTCGACGCTTAGGCTCTTCCCCGTGACCATCGCCGCCGCTTCACTGCTTTACCTCTCATCCACAGGCAGCCATGGACGTCGACATGAACGTGAAGGATGAGTTTGACGAAAAGAATCGAGAGCGGGAGCGAGAGGCTGACCGTGATAGGGAGAGAAGAGATAGGGAGAGGCGGGACCGCGATGCGAAGGACAGTGTGAGGGACCGCGATAGGGACAGGGACGTGCGCGACCGACGCGAATCTGGTATGTTTTACGCTCTGAAAGTTCGTTGGATGTGAGACTCACTTTCGATAACCAGGTCGTAGCCGCCGAAGCGACCACTGGGAGCCTGAGGAACGACAAAACAGTGACGTGAGTACCCGCCAAGTCATGCAAAGTTGCATTAAAGCTGAACAACGTTGTCCAGCAGCGTCGCAGGCGGTCAAGAAGCCGCACACGTTCTCGTTCCAGGAAGCGGTCTGCGTCTCCTCGCAGGCGTTCGCGTCGTTCTCGTACTCGTTCTCGGTCGCCTCGTTCGCGCTCGCGCTCGCGCAGCCGTGACCGTAGACCTGCTGATTCATTCCCCAAATCACTCGGTGGTCCGATGAACGCGCCGCACGAAGAGGCTACCGAGTTTGCGAAGGTCAGCAAGAGAGAAAAACCAGGTCTACGTCCGGCAACCTCAGCTACGACGTCAAGTACAGGGACCTGATGGAATTCATGAGGGGAGGTGGGTTGGGGAATTTCAGTTTGGTTTTGCGAGGTACTCGAGTGCAGAGGCGCAGTGGGCAGTGCAGCGATAGTGGAACGAGGAGGACGAGGACAGCGATGTTGCTCAAGGCCCCGGAGTTGATGTGGAGTTTCCGGTTTACTGACTCCTGGATGGCGAGTTGAGAGGAATGGTTATTGATGGGAGCTTTCTGTTGGTAGCGGGTGAGGTTCTCTTCGCCGAAGTTCTCGTTACGCCGACCGGCATCTCCAAGGGTTGTGGGTGAGTGAAACCGTATTTTCTTTTCCTGGCCATGGCTGAACGTCGTTGTCAGCATCGTCGAATTCGCGTCGCAAGAAGATGCTCAGCGATCGGTTCGTGAGCTTTCTGAGCAGGCATTGCTTGGGCGCCCTGTATTCATTCGTGAAGTAAGCATCACATTTTGAATGGCCACGGCGAGCTCTCAACATCCTTCAGGATCGCGAAAACGAGTCCCGGTTTGGTGCTACGCCTGTCCCAGGTAAGATTGGCATGGCTATGGCCGGACAGGGCTTGAACGCAGCTCCGCCACCGCGCCCTCCTCATCACAACTACTTTGGCTCCGGCCAGAACCCGGGAATCAACTCTATGTCGGCAATGTATGTACTGCAAGTGCTCCTTTGAAATTTGTTACTGACATCAATAACTCGTAGTTGCCGTACCAAGCTGGCTGGCAGGACCTGAAGGACCTCTTCCGTTCCGCAGGCAACATCATTCGCGCCGACATCAACATTGGTGCCGATGGTCGCCCTAAGGGCTCCGGTACCGTTATCTTCGAGACATCCAAGGATGCCCAGCAGGCCATCGGTATGTATTCGTATATAGGCCCCCTGGCCCGATTTTGACCACTCTGCTAGGCATGTACAATGGCTTCGACTGGTACGGTCGCACACTTGAAGTCCGCGAGGTAAGCCATCGGTCATAATATGCGATCAGCTTCGCATTAACCTTTCATCCAGGACCGGTACGCTGGTCTTTCTGGTCCTGGCTCTTTCCGAGGCGGACTCCGTGGCCTTCGCGGCGCTGGCTTCCGTGGCGGGCCCAGGGGCGGCTTCCGTGGTGGTCCCCGTGGCGGGTACCCCGGAGGTCCCGCGGGCGCCGGCCGTGACTTCTCAAGCCAAGACCTCTACGCCGACTACTCGGGACCCGATCAGGGCGGTGTGGCTGGCGGCGCTGGTATGAGGATGGAAGGGTACGGCGGAGGGTACGCGGCGGGCAATGGATATGGTGCGGGTAGCGCCCCCACCTTCGACGCAGAGCCGAGCCAGCAGATCATGGTCCGCAACGTATGTGTTCCTCCTTCGTCTTTCCGCCCTTAACACACCGCTGACGTGTCAACAGCTGCCTTGGTCGACTGCAAACGAGGATCTGGTGGAGCTATTTGAAACGACCGGCCAGGTCGAGCTAGCCGAGATCCTTTTCGAAGGCACCCGCTCCAAGGGCTGCGGCGTCGTCCAGTTTGCGCAGGTCCCCGAGGCCGAGACCGCGATCGGTGCGTCTTTCGCGTATTGCCTGCTGCTTATTTGTGCTCACGTTGACTGCATACAGCCAAGTTCCAGGCGTACATGTACGGTGGGCGGCCGCTGGATGTTAGGTTCAACGACCGCTGGCACACCTTCACCCCCAGCGCTGCCAAAGGTGGTCAAGCCGCGCCGATGCAGGCTGAGGCTTAGGTTCCCTGTTTACATCTACATATCTCGAAACTATTCCGCATTTGCTGCCTCTACTCACAAAACATGCACTCTAAAAATCCTATCCAAAGCGAATGAGGTTTGATAAGTTAACTACCCTCCGCCGTGTTGCTTTGCGCTGTATGTACGCTGATGATGTTTATTGCTACAAGGGTCGGTACAGGGCTTGAAGGGACTGGGGGCAGCTGCTTGTACAGCACCTGGTCAGGCATTATGGGCGGGACCGCAGGTGGGTTGTGAAAGGCGGTCAAAACACGAAGGACAACCGAGTTTTTCGAGCATTGATATATATGTAGACCAAAGGTAATAAGGTTCTGTCAATGCATGGGAAAGAGTAATTATTAGCACAAGAGGCGCCTTCGCTTCGCTCTGGGGAGGCTCCTAGCCTGGCGTTGGGTTAGGGTGGCGTTGGGCGAGGCTGTCTGATACAAAGGTGCCGGCGGTGAAGCTACGGCTACAGCTACAGCTACAACCAGCTTAGTACAGTATTACGGCTGCAATGTAATTAAATTAAATAGAATATACAGCGCTGCTTGCCAGTACACACTGGAGGGGCCAAGTCGTATATATATGCACCAGAGAGCAGGGAGACGCATAAATACTTGCCTAAAACTGACAGAAGCGGCAGGCCACGGAACGCCAGACATCGCCAGAAGCTCCGAGGGTTAAGACGGGTCAGACAGAAAGGGAGAAAGGGGCGTCTTCGCTTCGCTCCAGGGAGCAGCTTAGGGTTACGTTTGGTGGGTGGCGTTGAACGTTGAGAGAGGATGGCGTTGGGCGAGTACCAGTACTAGTCCGCTGCGAGGCTGGTCAATGCTAGTAAACCCGGGATATATACGCAACAGAAACTAGCGAAGTGCGTAAATACAATAAATGGGATTGGCCCGGGGAACGGGCGGCTTGATTGGTCAGACACCGTCCGAGGCTGCGAAGGACGAGTAAAGCGGGAGGATTGGCTCGGAACGTGTCGGATAACGACAGAGGCTGCGAGGGCTAAATCGGGTAGAATGAAAGACGAAACAGGCCACGAATGACGGGAGAGCCCGGAGAGGGGTCTGGGGACGAGTATCAAGCAGAGCTAAGCAAACATACATATAGCTGGCGACTCAGACCGGGGGTCACTGGGTGGGGGCTCAAGGTAAGTACAATACTTACTTTCGTGCCATATGGGTAAATGTAAGAGGTATGAACCACTCTTCACTCGTGTTCATGGCTACGCTCAAGCGTAACCGGATCTGTCACCTGTGTGATAAAAGGGATTTGCATACTAAGGAGTCAAGTTATGCGGGCATATGTCACGCCTAGACCTCAGCAGTAGTGGACGCCAAAGTTATTCGACTTGCAGTCGTTGGACTTGGTGTTTGCTCATCCGTGTCTCCCTGTATCCCAGTTTGCAACCAGAGAGGTTTTATACACCGGAGCGGCCGCCTACAACTTTCCTAGACAAGACGGCTTTGTGGCGCTCGGCAGCTTCCGTCAATCTACTGGGCCCTACAAGCCGTGAAAACTCATATGCAGTAAGCCATGGCACCAACAAGAGGGCAAATTTCAGGCAAAAGACTGGTGTCGTCGCACACTGGCATGTTAGCCTACATGGCGTAAACTTGAACTCATAGCGACAAGCTGTCAAAGCTCAGCAGCAAAGGATGATGGACCCCTACGTCGATAGGTCACGATTGAAAAGGCCTCCGTAAGGAAAACCTACGAGTGCGATCACTGGACCCATTGCAGCGTGGCCGATAATGTGCATAGTGAACGTTCATTGGTGTACCATGATTATTCGAATGTGCTTCCCACATCAAAAGAGGTTTGTCGGAGAAGCGGGTACCGAAGACAACGATCTTCGCCACCCCATATATGCAACGTGCCGAGAGACGATGGAGATTTTTTTATGCGAAGATCCCGTCGGATGCAGGGTCGCGGCATAACACTATCGTGAAATCAGCCAACGTTCGTATGCAGGGGATAGCAAGCACCTTTCCTTAAATCCTTCGCGGTTTTCAAGGCAACAAGAATGCTGCAGATCTTATGCAAAGCGCACGAACGTGGCGATGTATCGAGGTTAGGTTCCCCGGTACCATTTGCGTACGTACACTGTACACACTGGCAGGCGGTCGTTCCGGCTGGCCCATGCATCTACTTGTAGCTGTCTGAGCAACGCCGCGTTTCGTGACAGTCAATGCGATGCATGTTTCCTGCTTGCCTTGTACTCTTGGTCGATGGCGTTTGAACTATGTCGATATTTCAGTTGCATGGAACATGAAGAGGATGGGCGCACTTCGCGCTTTGTCGGTGTCGACGTTGGTGAGAGCCTCCGATGTTTCGCCGGCGCGTCCTGGGCGCCTTTTCAAGGACCGAGGCCCGACAAGCCCGACATTCGGCTACGCTGATTGGCCGAAAAAGGACATTGTCGATGACGTGTGTGGATATCTGCTTTTCGCTGATTTCCTTTTGAGGCAGAGACCTTGGTCGATGGTCGTCAACTTTGAGATTTAAAGTCGGCCAGCCTTCATCCTCATCCTTGACCTACCCCTCACCGCCTTCTACTCTCTGCCCACCACCCGCAGGCAGACATGGACTCGTTCGCCGAACCACAACGCCGCCAGGAGTACTCCCTCTCCGAGGTTCGCGACCAAGTACACAGACTCGAGGAGGAGCACCGCGCGAAGGGCATCGAGCTCTCGGGGCGCATCATCCATGTCACCCATTACCTCCCCTTCACCGGCTCGCTGAAGTCCAGCGGCCAAGGGTTGAGCGCGAGCGGTGAGCAAGCAGGCATCCTCAGCCCGCCGCAAACCCCGCCCGCGAAGGTGGCCGATATCCCGCCCTCACCGTCCGCAGAAGGACCCTCGCACCAGGAAGCCGCGCTCAAGAAGGCGAGCGACGAGCGGTGGAACGTCACCGTCCGTTACGGGCACTCGGCGATGGTCTCCGGCATCACTTCGCTCGCCGCGACCCACGAGCAGCTCTTTGTCGGCTGGACGGGCGACGTCTATGCCTCAACATCCGCGCCGCAAGCCAATGGCAGCAGCGGCATCACACCCTCACCACAGACGGAAAATTCCAAGGTCTCAACCAAGAACATCTCTGACGCCGACCGGGATGCCTTCGAACGTGTGCTGAACACGCAGGGCAGCAAGCTGTTGCTCAAGGAGGACGCGATTGGCCTAGAGGAGGCGAGATCAAGAATGTCGAGTTCGCTCCCGTCTGGCTCGAGGATAAGCAGGCGCACGGTCACTACGACGGCTACTGCAAGCAAAGTGAGTCCGCCTCGTTCTGTTATTTTTCCTTCCTGTGCGCATACATCCACGCTCTGCTCGCGCCTGCCAAATCCACTCTTCACCTTCCATCTTTCCTGACATCACTGCTTCAACTTTAATCTCACCGTCTCGTTCTCAATTCGCCGGGCCATCTGCCTTTTGACGTTCACGCTTTGCCGCCTCGCCTGCCTTTCCTGGCACTAACTCCCATCAACTCCTTCATCCGTCCCATCCAAGCACTTGGTCTCGCTTGCTTTGCACTTCCATCTCGTAAACGGGACTCCGCGCGGTGTTCTCGGCTTATCTTTGCGTTGCCCTCTCCGATATTCGTCCTGCGTGTGTTTCCGGTCAGAATCGCGTTCTCGGCCACGTTGACCTTATCTTTCTGTCTCAACGTGCTTTTCATCTTCGTGCAATATTACCTCGGCTCGTAATTCCGAAGGGATGCTAACCAATTCTTCTTCCAGTCCTTTGGCCGCTCTTCCACTACCTGCTCTGGCAAGACGTTGCGACGGAGTATGCAAGCGCAGATACCCACTGGGCGCCCTACGCCGCCGTAAACGAGGCTTTTGCCAAGGCTATTGAGCGGATATACAAGCCTGGTAAGCTTTGATCCGCTCGTTTCTCGATTTCAGCACGCATATACTTATATTTCGCTCCCTGAAAATAGGTGATTTGATCTGGATACACGACTACCACCTTCTCCTTGTTCCCAGCCTCATCCGCCAGGCTCTGCCCGATGCCGCAATCGGCCTCTTTGTCCACACGCCGTTCCCAAGCAGCGAAGTCTTCCGGTACGTATCTGGCTTTTCAACATGTATGCATGCGCAACATTCTGACTGTATCGCAGCTGCCTTCCTCGTCGCAAGGAAATCCTCGATGGCATGCTTGGCGCCAACCTCATCTGTTTCCAAACCTACTCCTACAGCCGGCACTTCACCTCTTCCTGTGTTCGCGTGTGTGGATACGAATCGACTTCGCGTGGAGGCATCGACGTGCAGGGACATGTCGCTAGCATCAGCTGGTGCCCGGTCGGTGTCGACGCTCAGCGCGTAAAGGGCGACTTGCAGAGGCCGGGTATCAAGCCCAAGCTTGAGGCGCTGAGTGCGCTGTACGAAGGCAAGAAGATTATCGTCGGGCGGGATAAGTTGGACGTCGTCAAGGGCGTGGTTCAGAAGGTTTGCTTTACGCCATCATATTCATAGAATCGTTTCTGACAGCTTGCTCTAGCTCCGTGCCTTCGAGAAACTCCTTCAGGACTACCCACAATGGGTTGGCAACGTCGTCCTTATTCAGGTCACTTCACCTGCTTTGTCGGACTCGCCCAAGCTTGAGCGTCAAGTATCCGAGCTCGTCTCCCACATCAACGGAGAGTACGGTTCTCTGGACTTCATCCCGGTCCATCATTAGTACGTGCATCGACGTCCTTCTCCCTTAAAAGTATACTCATGTGCATATAGCCACCAGACAATCAAGAAGGACGAGTTCTACGCCCTTCTCAGCGTTGCCGACCTCGGTGTCATCACTCCCTGCGCGACGGTATGAACACCACCTCGATGGAGTTCGTCATTGCCCAAAACGAGACGAACAAGAGCCCGCTCATCCTCTCCGAGTTTATGGGTATCTCGAGTAACATGACCGAGGCGCTGCAGATCAACCCGTGGAACCTGGGCGAGGTCGCTGCCGCGATGCACCGCGGTCTGACCATGTCCGACGAGGAGAAGCTGTCGCGCCACGAGAAGCTGTACAAGGTCGTCACGACGCACACCTCGCACACGTGGGCTGCGAACCTCGCGCGGCTGCTGCTCGAGCAGCTCAGCAAGGTAAACCTCGCGAAGCACACGCCATTCATCCCCAAGGGCCAGCTCGAGCAGCACTACCTGTCCGCGCGCAAGCGCTATTCCTCTTCGACTACGACGGCACGCTCTCGCCGATCGTCAAGGTGCCGAGCATGGCGGTTCCCTCGGAGCCGACGCTCGAGGCCCTCACCGCGCTCACGGCGGACCCGAAGAACATCGTGTACATCATCTCCGGACGCGACCAGGAGTTCCTCGAGCAACACCTCGGACACCTGAAGGGCCTTGGCATGTCCGCCGAGCACGGTGGCTTCATCCGCGAGCCTGGCTCGGCCGAGTGGCGCAACTTCACGGAGAACCTCGACATGAGCTGGATGGGCGAGGTGCTTGAGATCTTCAAGTACTACACGGAACGGACGACGGGCAGTCACATTGAGGTCAAGAAGAGCTCGATCACATGGCATTACCGCAGCTCGGACCCCGAGTGGGGTGAGTCTCTTGCTTTTTCCCTCCTCGCTGCGGCACACTGATCATTGCCGCACGCGTAGCCTGTTCCAGTGCCGTCAATGCCAGGACCTGCTTGAGAACAACCTTGCGCGCAAGAGGCCCATCGAGGTCCTCGTCGGCAAGAAGAACCTCGAGGTACGCCCGATCGCGGTCAACAAGGGCGAGATCGTGAAGCGGATCCTGTACTACAACCCCGACGCCGAGTTCGTCTTCTGCGCCGGCGACGACAAGACGGACGAGGACATGTTCCGCTCGCTGCTCCTCTTCCAGGGCGCGGACGAGCCGCCGTCGCCGTCCGGCACGGCCCCGGCGCCCGCGGCGGCGAAGGTCGTCATGGAGCCGCCGCTGTCCGTCACGCTGCTGAGCGGCAAGGGCGACGAGGAGTTCAAGCCGCGCGAGCTCGCGATCACGCGAGACGCGGTGTTCACGACTGCCGTCGGACACAGCAGCAAGCGCACACTCGCGGTGTGGCACGTCACGACCCCGAGGAGGTTGTCGAGCACATGCTCGGCCTCGTCCACCTCAACGGCGATGAGAAGGCGAACTTGTAGACGCACGATGAGAATGGACACGCGTACGAAAATAACGACAGAAGATACCCACGAAGGTTGTACTATACTAAATTATATTATACTCTAGATAGACATGTCTTTTGCTCTCGCCTCTGTATGCACGCATGAATACCACACGAGTGCTTTCGGGTTCAATGTAAATTTCTTTTCTCTACACAGGCGTATTGACTGTATATCACGCGCGACGTCAGCACGCCGACTCCCGAATGTTAAAGGCGTGCCCGATTTACCGACCATTGCTCGTACGCGTACCACAGTATTGCTCAACCAACACTCTGCTTCTTGGACCGTGCTACATGACGTATGCACCTTTTCTTACCACCTGCACGATCGCGGCCTATGATGCGCATAAATCTGTACGCAAGAAGTTCCGGCACGCCAAGACGCATTTTCAGAGTCAGGACGTGCAGAGCTCGAGGGCTTCAATATTGTCGCTCAGCCCCTCAGGTCGGTGCTAAGTGTACGCCATCAACTGCAATTCCGCAGCATCTTCAGCTCAGCCCCATAGCCAGCCACAGTATTGCAAAATCTTGCAATTGAGGCA
>JAKOGH010000444.1:0-17705 GCA_024811115.1 Terana coerulea
ACCTGCGGCTGGAAGCGCGATGCAGGGCGCGTCCAGTATTGCAGGAGGTATATGTTTGTACATACATGCTCAATTTAAGACCAGTTTGTCGCGTATACAGTCATATATGATTGCCCCTGAAGCCTGAGCAATGGCTCCCCATTCACTGTTCGCCAGTCCGCCACTACCACTGGTACGCGCAGACTTGCGCGCAGCGCTCCCGCTGATAACGTGACTTTGTTGATGTTAGCGCGTATTCCCACGCTTTGCAAGACGAGACGAGACTGGAAGCGCCGCCGCCTCGTCTGCTCGCCACCTCTCACCTACTCGCCATGCTCTACAGGCAGTAGCACACGTTCTCCACTTATTTATGTTCACGTCGTTTCGTCCTACCAAGCAGAGGGGTGCTCTGTCATCGTCTGTCAACGTTCGTCACGGCCGCCGGAGTCAAAAGAACAAGCAGCAAAGCCGCCGCTTGAACCCCACTGGTGCCCAACAAGCGCAAGAACGGGCTGTCTTCCGCGATGACCTAGGTGGTATGTATATAATACCTCTTCCTCAAAGTACAAGGCTTGATATCTCGTCTAGGGCTCACTCAGACGCAACAGGACTTCCTCGAGGGCGCCGGTCGCTCTGAACAAGATGACGAGCCGCAAGATTTCACGCTGTTTTCCACACTTGCTGGAGGAGAAGAGGGCCATGTAATCAGTGGTGCGGGCGGAGAGACTGAGCTAGCGGACGAGATCCTGGAGAAGCTGGATCATTTGCCGTGAGTAACCTCACTTCCGCGTACAGAGCGGGGCTGATGGTTAGCAGTAAACGACATGACACACGCACTCGGCGTGACCGTACACATGTTCGGAACCAAGCATGGACGGAGCAGATGAGTCTGCTGACGGATGCGTACTTGCATTGGCAGCAAGAGGGCGAGACAGCCGCAACGAGCTGTAGCGAGGATACCGAGTACATGCAAGTGAGAGCAGTCGACTTCTTTGGTATGTTCATCTCTTGCTTCTGTATTCCGAGATAAACTGATTGAATATCCTCAACAAATAGACACCTGTATGCGGTGTATCCCGGTAGATTGTGGCAATGGGCGTGTGTACCCAAATGTCGCATTGGCAAAGCAGGGGTACATGGGAACGGCTCCCGCAACCCTACCATTGCTGTGGGCTTCAAGGTCCTTGAGGCCTACCGACAGCTACATCGAGTCTGCCCGAGACTGAGTATTTACGGACAGGTAAAAGCCTTGTGCCACCTCCATGAAGTGAGTAGTTACTGCCGTCTACATCACCTCAACCGCTGACCTCATACCAGCTTCCCTTTCGTCGCTCTTTAGTAGAAGAGTTCTCAATAGTGTATGACGTCTATCTCGAAATCCTACACCAGGTCGACATGCACGTGAGAACAGCACTTGGTCGCAATTCCCCAAATTGGCGGCTGCGGAATATTTGCCCGCCCTGCATGTACAAGCTTGTAGATGAACCTGAGATGCCGTTCTCGTTGCTGTGCGAGATGGATGGAAACTCGTCACTGAAGCTCGTTGATAGCGCGTTTCGCGCGGGAACAACCCGAAGAGATGACCGTACGGCCCGAACGGACATGTGGATACCTGCCGAGCAGGTAGATAAGTTCAAAGATGAGGTGTCATCTGCAAAGGTCTGTACCGAGTTTATCTGGACAACTGTGTCTCTTGCTAACATGAATTGCAGGCTGCCCCTGTTGATGTGGATGCCCATGCGAACCCGGGCATCGAGGCTCTGCTTTCAGATGCAGATTGTGTTCAGCGATGGCGTAGCGCAGCACCTGAAGAGCGTAAAAAATGTTTGCATTGTTTGCTATTTCGGGGCTGTTTGCGTGTTTCTGTAAGCACGGCCACCTGCTGCTCGCATGCAACATGATACGTGAGTGGAGAGCTGTAAGTCCACCCGGTTCAATGGTTATACCAAGTCTAATTACATGTGCAGCCGCAAGTACCCGCTCGCCGTCATCAATGAGCTCATGACTCATTTCGGGAGAAGATTGCTCTCGGGTACGACGTTGGTTGTGACACGCACACAACAGTGATGAACAGCTCGCTGGGCGAGCGTGCACGTGAACTAAAACTTCGCCTTCTAGTCCCCGCCTTTCACGGCCACGCCCACAACCGGCTCTGCCAGTTGTCATGGCATCCTATGTACATCGAAGGAGTGGGAAAGGCAGATTTTGAAGGCTCTGAACGAGCGTTTTCAGACTCAAACAACCTTGCTGCCGGAACCCGCCTTGCCACTCCATTTCACCGTGAGCAAGCGATTGAGCAGCATTTTGGTTTCCGTTCAGAGGACAAGCACGAGACGAGCGGTATGTTTTTCGGTCAAGGCCTTCTCAACAATCTCACTGATATGTCATGGCGCAGGCGACTTCATCTATGATAACTACCGGCAAGCAGATCGCATCATACGCGAAGATGGGGAGAACCTTGTTGTCTTGTCGGCAAAGCTCAAGCTGACTGCGCCGGACTACGAAGCACACCTCGTCAAGGAACGCCTGTACTTGGAATCGCTCAAGCGCGAGCCCCTGAGCTCTCGCTCCGCTTGGAGTATGTGGATGCTCTTCAAACTCTTGAAAATGCACAGTGAGTTCATCATTGCAGCGCGTGTATTGTGCCAAATCACTGATGACGTGGTCATAGCTTTCAGTCCGTTGCTGCCAATGCTGCATTTCAATCGCTCGAGTACGACATTGCCCACAGGGGCTTGCGAGGCGGTGCCATCACTGGGGTCAAGACACGCTACCGTAACGCGTGGCAGCGGCTAGAGCGAGCGGAAGACCATGTTGTCACTCTTGAGGAGCAGCTTGACGTAGAGCAGCGATGGACGCCATTATGCCAGGAGTACAAGGACGCTTACCAAGAACAAACTATGCGCAAGTATCGGCTCGCATTGGACAATCTAGAGCGCCTTGTTGTGCAGCGGCTTCTCGAGCTCAGTAAGCTTGGGATGAGTGGACTTGGTGAGCAAATATACATGCGTGATAGCCGTTCTTCTAACATGGACATGCATGCGCACTAGGTTATAAACTCCGTGAGAAGATTGGGAAGGCTCTTCGAACACGTGCGGACGCTATTCGGAAAGCCCTTCAGGAGTACAACAAACACGCCGCGCTTCTCCGACCGCCCCGCCCACGGCTGCAGTGGACCGAAGTCACTGCAATGGCGTCCCTCGGTGAATTCGATTTGTTGCGCGATGCCCGGCAAGATATACGCCAGCTTGAATGGGCACATCCATCTGTCCGGGAGGCCACGCGTCTCTACCACAAGGTCAAGCGTGCTTACGAAGAGATTGCTTGGTGTAACACAGAGGTTCGACGGCTACTCTCGGCAATGTACGATGAGCATGTTGACTATTACCGGGCTATTTCCACCAACATTACTGTTAACCCCTTACTCGCGCGAGAGCTCTCTCGCCGTTGGGTTGCGCGGGACTTGGTGAACGGGAAGATTGTTGACCGCATACGCCAACTCACCCGCTTGAAGAATTTTTGTGGCCGGCTGGAAACCGGTTTGCGCGTTGGCCGTGACCCCAGCCTCGTGGTTGGTATACCGCCGCCTTCATGGGCATCTGTGACTGGGCTGCAGGGAAATGGGCGAGTGTTGGCAGCACTATCCGATGCTGAGGTACACCAGGGCAATGGCGACTATAACCACGCTGGTGACCGGCAGTCGGAGCCTTCAAGCACACTGCCCACCACAGGTGTCGGGTTTACTGGTAGTCAGTACGTAAATCCGCTTCCTCGCCGGGCGGGACCATTAACAACACATCTCCGATCCACAGCAATGGCCTTGCAGATCAGTTGGGTGGCGAACCGTCTGTAAACGGCACAATGACAAGGGTTGAAACTGAACCATACGATGAGGTGGTGCCTACAGACGCAGATGAGGCTCGAAGCGGGGACTTTTTGAGTTCATAGATCGTCCGGACTAATGTAGTAGTGACATACATCGTTACGAGTGTATTCTATTGTGCTGTCGACTCTGTATCTAACTGCGTGTTAAAGTTCAATGTGAGCTAACTGAGTATTCCGTGCATGAGTCCACGACGTCGACATGACGCACACTGGTAAGTGTTGCCCATGCATGCTGAGTAAATGCATTGGCACGGTAAACTGTCCATGGAGTTGTGTGCTGTCGCTGTAAAACATAACGTAGAATATTTGAATCAGCATGTGTGTGGTGAACAGACACCATTGAGTGGAACGTAGTGCATGCACGACTGGACGCGCATTTGTGAAGTTGATCCAGTCAGCGACTTTCGAGCGGCTTCGTGCACTTCGCTTCTTCGTCTCGCTCAGATTCCGCTCGTTTGCTCAACTTCTATTATACTCTCACTCAGTAAGCAGTTCAAACCATGCCATATACTTATTTCCCGTAGCACTCATCGTTCTACACAGACATTGTCGCGATGCCACCTGCTAGTGAACATAATTCAGTGCTCAGTCAAAAGCACAAGGAGAATGCGCTACAAGAACGAAACTTCTCACTGGCCGCCATTGCACGACTTCAGACTTTCTTTTCCACTTATCTTCCTGACCAAGCACTATATGAGCTAGCGCACGGTTCGAAGCAGGCTATATTGCTTGGATGGCAGGTGGACTCTGGAACGACGGTCACCATCTGTCTGCTCCGGGAACGTTTCATCCGCTGCTTACTGCAACACAAACATCTATGTATGATGGTCTTCAGGATACTCACGAGCAGAGCGTCGTCTGTAAGCAGCTTCTGAGCACTGTAATTGATTTGGTACGACGGCCTTTACACTTCACGTTCGGACGTGGCTGACTTGCGTATTCTGTGTTGCTGACTTGACATCACACTGTAACAGGTGACGGCTCTGGACCGCGTCTCTGGAGGTGTCACCGTTATGTTCCATATCGACGGAAATCTCTCTCTGAGCACTCCTCTGGTGCCCGAGATGCTCGACATTCAGGTCCACATCACACCACTAATCCTCGCTGAATGCGACACTTTTGTCGGCGCTGACATCGCCCTTGGATGGATGAATCAGCTCTTTGCTGAGAGCGTCGCTCTACCAGCCATGGAGAGGTGGAGGAAGGCTATGAGAGATCGAGGTAAGCCTACTTAATAGAGATTGTATGCCCCACTCACATTCACGCGGGGCCTCCAGATCCGAACTTCGACCAAAGGAAGACTGGTGAGAAGGTTCCGAAGCTACGCCAGTACAACTATTCAAATCCCCCACCACTGGTCCCACCTGCACAGCCCAGTACCAGTTCGCTCCATAGCATCCCTGGCCGGCCTGTAGGCGCTTAGTAGATCAGGCTCTCGCTCGCATTCTGCGAGAGAACTATGAGCTAGACCAAAGTCGCAAGGCTGCAAGTAGCATTGAAGTTAGTTCTGAAGAGAGCGACCATGGGCGTCCTGCTGCCTACTATACAACGCACTTGGACTTGCAGAACCTGCTAGCGCAGAAGGTTCTTGCTCTCGAGAAGATGCAAGCAGAGCGGGAGGAGCTGAAGAATCGGATGGAGGTAGCGCGGGCGTAGCTTGGGGCGACATGTCGTTCGCGGCTGACAGAGGCGTATCGCACGATTGAGGTGCTGAATAGAAGGCCCACAGAGGTCTGGACTTTGGCTCTTTGTTGCCATTTGAATACCTCGTATTGATACTTCTTATCAGGCTACACCTTCTGGCGCTCCAGCTTTCACAGCAAGCGAAGTCTGACGCGCTGGAAAGCCCGACTTCACCGCTATTCGCTGAAGTCCAAGGGAGACGCCCTCCCATGAAAGGCATTCAATGAAGCAGGAGAGAACATGCATAAGTACGTCCGCACTGAGTGTGCCCAGCCTTCCCAGCATACTGCAAGGTATTTAACATCTAACTTGGATATTCCAGATGATAAGCTTGCGGCGAAGACATCCAACAACAGTGCGAGTGTTCTGGTCGGCGACAACAGGGTCGAGCTTGGTAACAGCGCTCGGTTTGTCTTTATGTCAAAATCACGGCGTCCCGACCCAATCACGGCACTTGGCAAGGCAAGCGTGCAGCGCAGTGCGAGAGCTTCGTTTGCCACTACATACGCATACGCGCATACTCGAACTGGTTCAAGACGTGGTCACTCTGTGCTGGCATGAGGAGCTATGCAAAGACGGAGTATCGGCGGCTGATGCAGCAGTCCTCGTAGAAGCTATGCACAAGGACCTCCAGTTGAAGTTTGACCGTGAAGTCTGTATAGAGTAGCAAAATCCGACATTTTCATTATGTTTCGAGCATACAGAATGTGTTACGAGCGAGAATAGAACACACGACCTAAAGTATCATGATATTAGCGCGCAACAGTGAAGCAGTAAGAAAATAATTACTTACTCTCTGCTAGCCTGCGCACCAGGAAATAGGAGGTCGTTGTCGTCAGTACCAGAGAAAAAGCTTCCCAGCATGTTCAACTTTCCTCCCGACATGTTTGGGCATCCCCAGTCCCATCCTCAACAGAGCTCACTGTCGCCGCTACCACCATGGGCCGAGAGCAACAGCGATGTCACCCATAATTTCCCGGCCCCATCGCCCGAGTTTGCTGGCTCAGCAGTAACCTCGCATCTGCAGTCGTTGACCCCACTGGCAAGTACCCAGCAGTTCGCCGACTTCCAATCCAGAAGTTTGTTTTCTCGTCCATCCATGCCCAGTACTGCGTGCAGGAACACCGACTTTGTTGCCAGTAGTTTCACGGCTCCATCATCCAGATATGCAGCTTCGGCGAGCTCATATTGGCAGTCGCCACCCCTGAGCACCGAACGGTTCGCAGGCCTCCCATCCATAGCCTCATATTCTCGCCCTTCAACACCCAGTAGTGGGCACCAGATGTTGCCGCCAATACAATATTTCGCCCATCCCACGCCCGCCGAGCATATCGCCAGTGCTTGTGCATTCTACGCTCTCACACCCGTCCTCAAGATCGCCAGCAATGGCCCTTTCCCGTCTGCTCGCAAGCCCAGTGCCGACATTGTCCCAAGAGACCATGTCGAGTCAGCCTGCGCAGCCATTGTCAGCTCAGGACCCAAGCAGTACACCAGTAATTCCTAACCTGTCGGCACAAATCACCCCCAGCACAGTCACAGCATTGCAGCCTGCACCTCCACCGACAGTCTCGCAGTGGGACAGGCCAGCCGCAACGATGGTGCCGTCATCCAATCCCCCTGTGGGAGGGCAGTCCTCCGGCTATATAACGGCAACCGTAAATTTCGCATCGTCGACATCTAAACCACCTCATATCAGTAACCTGTCCAAGGAGCAGAAGAAAGAGCTGAAGAAGCAACAGCGAGCACGACATGATGCAATGATGGATGACATCGAAAAGTTCTATACCGATGCCGGACAGCTTGCGAAGGACCTCGCCGAGAAATACAATAGAACATCTCGCTATTTCCTAGACCAGTTCTTCGGCGGCGGCCTTAAGAATGTTACGGACACGAAAGCCAATCCTTTCAATGCATGGCTGCACTTCAAATGTGCCGAAATCAACGAACGTGAGTGCGTACCAATGTAGTGGCACGCATGGTTCTTATCTTGTCTGCGCGGTGTATAGAGCGTCCGTCCGGCGAGCCCCCTCTACCGCTCATGGTTGTTCGTGCTCAACATATCCACGAGTATCTTGACTTGTCGCAGGAGCAAAAGGCGGAGCTAGTAAATGACTATGAGCAGATGAAGGACGGCAAAAAAGTTTGCACGTACGACACCCCGAGGGAAGATCCAGGATATCTCGTACGTCGCCAAAGCTATCGAAGACTTGGTAAGTACTCAGACGCTACACATCTATTGATCAAAATCTCACCTTGATGATGCACGGCAACAGCTACTTGGACTCGACGCTCGTGTAGGCATCCAGGGGTTCTTTTGTATCACACGCGCTTCGAATGACTACTACACAGATCCCCGATGGTGGTTTAGCTCGGCTGACCTCGAACGGTATCTGCAGGTTGCAGTTCGTAAGCGGTGGGACACCAAACACATCGGGACGTTGGTGGAGGCTTACGCCATTGCGGGAGGGACTGTCGCAGGTGTGTTGAACAGTGCAGAGTTGTTCATATCCTATCTCATGATAGCACCTTGTGCCCTCTGTAGATGTCTTCCGGACGAGCAAGCTAAAGGCGGAGTTCTTGAAAGCCCAAATTCGTGACAAAATTAGTGAGCTTCTGAGTAAGTTATGATGTGAACACCATACCGGTTAACATACTGATTGGCCCAATACAGTACAAGCGACAGGTAACCCGAAGATTGTCATGAATTATGAGAACTTCGATACTGCAATCCTCGAGAAATACAGCCTCAAGTTGATCGGTTGGACGTTCGACAACTTCGTCAACCCCAGCGAATTGTCGAACGCGCTTGAGCCGTTGCAACAGCTGCTGACAGCACTTCAGAACGGGTCGTGCAAGTTCAAGCAGTTGTCACGTACCGAGCTCGACGAACACCAGGCAGCTGTTCAAGCCGGTATCGCAGCTGGTACCAAGTCTGCGCCTAAGCCCAGGAAAGAGAGAAGCGACAAAGGCAAGAAGCACGGGCCGCGTAAGACCAACGGGAAGGGGAAAGGGCGAGCTGCTGTGGGACCATTGTCCGAGGATGGCGGAAACACAGGTTCGAGCAGTGATTCTGGAACAGAGGCAGATGAGGAGAATCGCGCGTCCACAGGCCAGCCCAGAAAGCGCCAACGGGCAGCGTAAGTAGAGGTGGGAGGCAAGTGTACGAGGCCGCTGCACCGCCGCACGCTCGCTCGTCGGCAGTGGGACTTCCATTCCACATCCACATCAAACTCTCACGTCGCGTTCTGCAGTCCCACGGCTCTGTGTATATACAAAACTCATGAATTTCTGTTGTAATAACGTATACTATGGAATGCCGAAGTGTTAAGTACATGTTTACTATTGAGCTTCACTTGAAAGACGCAGTACAACGCCGTACAGGGCCGAGACACGACGCGGAGTAAGTAATGATGGGATATCACACGGGAGAGCGCCCAGGGATGGCGGGGCGGAGCCAGATCCGGACGGGACGGCGGGGAAAGGCCAGATCAGGCAGGGGAGGCGGGCGAAGCCATATCAGGAAGGGACGGCGGGGAAACGCCGGCGGGAAGAGGCGGCAACGCAGGGGCCGGGGCGGGGCACGGGAACAGCCGAGGAGAGCTCGCGGGGACGGTGCCTGGGCATATTTCTCCAGCTATTTCTCCACGGGCAAGAGAAACGACGAGATCTATCACAGATCAGCCGGGTTGTCGAGCCGGATCCTGCCCACTGATTAGGGCGTGATGGTGGGCTGCATAGGTGGTGTGCTCTGGGCTAGTGAGGAAGCCAAGACGATTAAGCGGGACGGCCGGAAATGGGTAGGCAACACGAGGCTCGCAAACAGGATGGGCGAGAACAATAAGGATTCCGAAAGGGGAAGGGGCGCGGCGTTGAGGGAGACGCCTGTGAGGGAGAGTCTCATTTCTGACCTGGGAATCTCATCTGTTCCCTTGTCGCCCGTCGTTAACGAGCAGCGTGCGCTGCTGGGAATATCCTACGCTTCGACTGGTATTTTCCTCTAATTTACAGTATATATCGCCCACAGCCCGCACAGGCCTCCTTCCAACTTTTCCTGCCCCTCCTCCTCGTCTGATCTCCGCCTGCCTCGTTTCGCCTTTCGCAATTGTCTTCGCCTTTCCGACCTTGCCCCTTCTTTGGATCGCCCTTTCCATTCCCAGGGATCGCGCAGGCTGCCGCACACGCCCTCTCCTTGCATTCGTTCGCCACCAAACAAAAGCTTCTCCATGCCCGCAAAGCGCCAGGATAATTGTGTCCTCGCCTCCGAGGCCCGTCCTATAAGGCCCTCCGCGCTGCCCTCGCCTCCGGACGAGTGCTCCCCTCGACAAGGGCGCTCTCTCTCTGGTCCGACCCCCGTCGACGCGCGCGCGCCGTCCCGTGCAATGCGCTCCTTCGTCCCCCGCCCCTTTCCCCGCCCGCGCTCGCGCACGTCCCGGTCGAGTACATCATCGACCAGCTGCACACGCTCGCGCCCCATTACTGGAGCAAGCCAGAGACGGCGGACTGTTCTATAAGTGCGTTCTACAGTTTAATATAAGTATAAGCTTAATGCTTAATGGGCGCATGTCCTCTTGATCAGTTGTCCCTCTGGATGGGATCCTTCGCAAGACCGGGCAGGCCTCTCGGTCGTCGGGGCCTGGCCCTGACCCCTTTGCAGGGCTTGGTCCCAGCCAGCACGACGCTGCAGGTCACAACCGACGGGTCACCGAGCCCGCCGTCCGTCCCGCCCCACGCATGATCATGAAGGTACGTCTGCAGGCTCTGTACCGGGCGGAAAGCGCACTCATGTCCTGCTCAGCTGCACATGGACTACCTCTCCGCACACTCTACGCTACTGCGGGGCCTCTTCAGTGGGGCATCCCCTATCGACCTAATCCCCTCCGCCTCTCCTTCACCCCAGTCCACGCCCCGTGGCTCATTCTTTCACCTGCCGCTCCCTCCTACACCACGAGAAGTCTCTCCCAAGCCCTCTGCTGCCCGCGGGCTCCCCATAGCCCCGCTCCTCCCTCGTCTGCTGCCCTCCTCACCCAGCCACCCTACAATCTACCTCCCTGTGCCCGACCCGTCCTCGCTACGCTTGCTCATCCACTACATGTACTTTGGATCCACGACCTACATTGAGGATGCGCTGGACGAGGCACCGCGACGTGGGAGGGGCTCGCGCGGAATGTCGAGTTCCTGGGGATGGGCATGGAGATCAAGGTGTGTCTCGGGCGCTGGTACGGGCGCTGGCGGCGGGGCCGCGCGCAGCAGCAGATGCAGAACTCGCGGCCGAGCACGACTACGACGACTACGATGACTACACGGACAGCGACGACGACAGCTACGTTGACAGCGACGACGAAGACGCCCCCGCGCCGTCCTTGTCCTCGTCCGCCACGACCGCGTCGCTTGACGACGACGCGATGGAGCTCGAGGACAGCCTCGGCAAGACGACGCTCGGCGTCGCCCGCGGCCGGCAGCGCACGACGCGCCGCCTCGGGCACGCCGTCTCGGACCCCGGGCCCATCCGCGGGCGGCGCTTCCTGCCGCTGGCGCACACCTCGCAGTCCTCGTCGCCGGCTCCCCGCGAGGCGGCGACGGAGGACATGTCCTTCTGAAAGCTGCGGCGCGCCGGCGACATTGCGCCAACGCACCAACGCACCAATGCGCTCCCCGACCGAGGCTCTCTCTATCACTACTGTACCATAATCCCGCTCGCCCGGCGCACTGCTTCTCGCACACTGTGAGTTCCCACGTCACTATCACGCCAGCCGTGCTCTGATCCCGCCTTGCTGTCTCCTAGGAAACTACTCTGCATTCGCTTCGCTTCGCGTTGCCGCTCTGGCCTCGCCTCCTTCGGACGTTGTGATTTTTCATTGTCCATCTGTATCAATGAGCTCCTTCCGAGCTGCCACCGTGCTCGCTCGCCCACATCGCTCACCCGCGGGCACACCGTTCCTTGGCCCGCCGGCTCCCCCTCTAGCCTTACTCGCACTGTACGCACGCACCTTAATCTCGCGGGCTCTCACACCTAGGATACACATTCCAGTCCACCCTTCTCTGTTGTACGACTTGTGCCGCATTGTACTACCTCCGCCACCTGGACGTTCCTGCTCTATCCCTCACGCCATTTTCGTCCCCTCACGTCATTCGCGCTCCTGCATCCGGTCGCCGTCGTTTACGATACTAGCCGTCGTCCCGCTCACGTCTTTTCGTGCTGGCCAGCCCCTCTCACAGCGCAAGGGCAACCCCACATTATTTATTAGTACTGTTAATCCAACTTGAACGTGCTGCTCCTTCGGAAGTGTGCCGGCTCTCTCGGAAGTCCTTGCAGTTGTCTCTTCGAACCCTTGAAACAAACGACGGCCTCGAACGGGACTATGCGCTCCCAGACTAGGCGGGAGGCTTGGCCTGCGCAGAAGAGGTACAGGAATTCCAGAAAGTGCCCTGCCGTCATCGACGGATGTGTCGGGCTGCAAAGTACGTTGCGCTCGAGGAGGAACGCGATCCATGGCCAAACCCGCCTAGCCACATGTGGGACAGCCTCAAAGGTTCAACGTTCACCGTGCAACAAGAAGTGACGGTAGGGCGGGTCCGCACAGGCCATGATCGAACGCCAAGCAAGGTTGCGACAAATGTAAATCTCCTGTGGCGAATCTGCTTCCATCGAATGTGCCTCAAGGGGTCGGAAGAGCTCCTGAGAGGGCACGGCCACCGGCAAACCACTACTCCCGCGAAGCCCTCCGTCGCCGTCAGTCCACTAGGCCTGTTTGAGGTCTGCACCCCTGCCCATGTCGATGTCATTTGTATGTCATGATCAGCTGGTGGTTCCGCTGCACTGTAAAACCAAATATCACCCATTTCCGAAGGCGGATGCAGATGACCACGCCATGCTCACAGACCATCCAAGCAAAGTCCATCAGCAATTCCTGAACTTCTCCACTATTTCTTACAGAAGGCTGAGAATAATAAGTAGCATAGATCTTGTTCGCCCCTGGCGGGAGAAGGTGGGAAATGTACGACGCGGACGGGGGCGTCATCCGCGGGCCTCGGCGGGCCCAAAGAGCTTATTGTCTCGCGGCCGCGAGTGCGTGCTCGCCATCAGCGACGTCCCTGCCCGAAACGAGTCGCAGGGCGGCGATCAGCTGCAGCCCAGCGTGCCACGCCCGTGGTGGCGTTCGAACAATGAGGGAGGGCAATGCTCCGACCGTGATGTTGCAATTTTCTCCGCGGTACTGGCCGCAAGCAGAACGCGAGGTTAGCGCAGTACGACGGTTCGGAGAGGTTGCTGCATTTTTCACCAGTTTCCATGTCTGCATTCCTTCTCGTTGCATTGAATGAGGAGGGTTGTACGACGGCCTGACACTATCCCGTCCGCCAGCCACCATTTCCTGTGTGTGCGCCCAATGAATGCACATGGAGCTTGCTCGCGCAACCGCGTCGGCTCAGACCATCTCCTTACTGTCGCCACTGTAGCGGAAGGTAGAGAAGAATGTTGTCCAAATTTCATTCGTAGGCGACCATGATGCAGGGTATCAAGCTCCTAGGGTATGCAAAGATCCATGTCAAACAACAAAAAAACGAACGGAGTCCGTTCCACAACCACGACCACGACCTCCGCCGCCCTCATGACCTCAGCCGGTACCCGTACTCAGCACCAGGACCACCCATGCCCCCGTTCCGCCGCATGCGCACCGGCGAGCCAAACACCGTCTCAGGGCTGAACACGTCCTGCACGGGCGACAGGCGCGCGGCATCGGCCCCAGCGTCGTTGGGCTCGAGAATGTCGGCGGGCAGGGCCCGTGGCGTGCCCCGCCCGTGCGTCGAGCGCAGCGGCGGCATGCCGTCGAGCGGGTGTGCCGCGTAGGGGCGGCTCGTGCGGTCGACGGGGGCCCTGGCGCAGCGAGGACCGGCACGGCACGCTGCCTGCTCGGCCCCGCCACAGCGCCGCCGCCGTGGGCATTCCGTGCCGCGGCGTGCACCGTCCTGCGTCCGTTCATCTCAACGGCGACACGCTTCCGCACCGGCTCCTCCTCAAACGCAGGCGAGAGCTTGCGCTTGCTCGGGCCCGCCGGGCTGGCCGTTGCCCATTGGCGAGATTGGTGCGGGAGGTGGGTTGAGTTCTTCCGGGGCGGGCATCTGAAGATGTGAAGGAAGCGGTGGGACGGCGAACGCAGGTGCTTGCTTGCGCTTGCTCGGTCCTGCAGTAGGCTGGACTCGAGGCATCCGACGTTGAGGGGCATCCGCGTCAGGGACGTCTTCTACTATGATCTTCCTCTTGGGCGGTCGGGGTTTCAGGTGGAAGGCAGGAAGCAACGAGGGCTGGCTGGGCCCGGCAGCGGGTTGGTGTCGCGGAGGGACACGCGGGACGTCATCCTCGTCGGACACATCCTCCACGACGACCGTCCTCTTCTGCTTGGGCTCTGAAACCGGTGGGAGGCCGACCTCGCTCTGTCCTCGCGCAGGTGGTTCTGGGTTCACAGGCTGTACTCCATTCATAACAGGCGCGGCGGCGAATTCGAAAAGCGGCGCTGTAGGCGGCTTGCTCGGTCCCGCCACAGGCGCATCCCTCAGTATGAAGCTCGGCAGGCCTCAGCACCGCGACGTTCTTCTCCGGACACACGTAGAGCCCGCCGTTCCGCGGCATCTTGCGGCGCCACGCGCGCTTCTGCTGGCGCCGCTCTGCTGAGGGCGGCGGCGGCGGGCTCGGCGGGTCGTCGCGCGCCCTCCGCGCGTCCTCACGCGCGGCGAGCTCCGGCGTGCTCGTCGGGAACGGCGCCGCGCCTCTCCGCCAGAGCGGGAGGCCGCGCGCGTCCCACTCGCGGTGCGCGGGCGGCTCGCAGCGCGGGAGGCCGGGCACCTCGTACTGGCGCGGCAGCGGCAGCTCCGTGGTAGCCCTTTGCCAGGTCCGGGACCGCGTCGGGGACCATCGGAGCCTGCACACAGAGCCTCTAAGCCTAGGCGCACTTATATTGTAAGAAAGGACTTACGAGCAGACGCCGATCCCTCATGGCGCGCCACTGCACATCGCGCAAGAACGGGTGTCCGCGCACCTCGACATTTTCGGGCGTGTCTGAGCCGGGCATAGACACCGTGTACGTGCCGTAGCGCTTCTCAAGGTCGTACACCATCATCATGTCGACGAGCTCTTTGAGCAGCGGGTCGACCACGCTGTCGGCGGGCCAGAAATACTGCGCGCGCATCACGCGCTGCTCCAGCTCGTCCTTGCGCTTCTGCGCGTCCTCGATGTTCGCGCGCATGCGGAACGCCTGTAGCTGAGTCAGCACCGCCGCGCGTCGGCAACACACAGAACGCGCCGCTCACCGCCTTGCCCGTCGCCATCTCGTACAGCACGCACGCCGTGGCCCACCAGTCGAACGCGCGGATGCTGCCCGGGTGGAAGGTGCGCTGCATGAACTCGGGGCTCGTGTAGTGCGTTGTGCCCACGCACGCCCAGTTGCGGCGCTCGTCCGCGCGCGACGCGATCCCGAAGTCGCCGAGCAGCAGGTACCCGTCCGCGCCGACGAGGATGTTCTCCGGCTTGATGTCGCCGTGCACGAGCCCGAGCCCCGCGATGAACTCGACCGCGAGCACGAGGTTCGAGAAGTAGAAGCGGCAGGTGTCGGTGGGGAACGCGCCGCGTGCGCGCAGGAGACCGCTGAGCGACCCGCCGGGCGCAAGCTCGAGGAGGAGGTACAGGTTGCGCGAGTCGGCCATGCAGTCGAGCAGGCCGGCGATGAACGGGTGCCAGGGGAGGCACTGCAGGTTCGCGCGCTCGACGTTCTTCTGGTCGCCGTGCCGGTCGCTGAACTCGTTCGCGTTCTCCTACGCGCGGCGCGGAGCCAGTCAGTCAGTCAATAGTGGGAGAGGGGGGAAAGAAGGGAATGGGCGTACCGGCTCGTCCTGTCGCAGCTTCTTCTTGCGGAACATCTTGAGCGCCATCTGCGCGCCGCCGACGTCCAGGCGGTGCGCGGGTTTGCGGGGGTGCGCACGCGTACGGCTGAGACGGCGCCGAATCCACCTTCGCCTAACGATCTCCTACCGTCAGCCCCACCATTATTCAACTAATAAAGGAGCACGCACCGAGCATCCGTATACACTCCAAGTCGCCGAGCACCATCGGGCACGGGCGCGGCTGCATCTCCGACCAGCCAGGCTGCACTGTCCTGAGCGGCGTGACGCCGTCGACGTCGCTCTCGTACCACATCACAGGTCTATCTCTTTGCGCCTTCATCGCAGTCCACGATGTCAGCTGGGTATATGCGCGCGGGTGAGCATGCACGACGCACCTTGGAGTACTTCTTCCACATGCGCGCGTAGTGGGTCTGCTTGTCGCCCGCATCGTAGTGCCGCTGCCGCTTCCGCGCCGCGTACGTCTCCGAGTCAGAGGAATTGTCCAAGGGCCTCTTCGTGCCGCAGGTAGGGGATGAGGACGATTCCGACATGGTGTATGCGCCGGTTTGCCTGTCGGGGTACTGGTGTTGTTGTTATTGCAGGTTATCAATTAGGTGGGGAACGTGGTTCGCTGTGCTCGCTGAGCAAAGGTCGTACGAGGGTGTGAGAGGTGGTGGTGGTAGTGGTTGAAGTTCAAGACGCAGGCCATGGCCACGTCCGGCCGCAAAGACATGGTGGCCACCGTCAAAGGCGTTGGCCTTGTTTAGCGTTCAGGCCGCTCAGCGATCTGTGATGGGATCTCGGATCAGCGGAGCGCGAATAAGGAACTTCATTCCCACGACTACGTTCTACGTACAACGTCAC
Organism: Terana coerulea; assembly: GCA_024811115.1. Taxonomy (NCBI): domain Eukaryota; kingdom Fungi; phylum Basidiomycota; class Agaricomycetes; order Polyporales; family Phanerochaetaceae; genus Terana; species Terana coerulea. The sequence continues at coordinate 16,285 of JAKOGH010000444.1, forward strand.
TGCGCACTGAAAAACCAAGTCAGCACCCACCTTGGTCATCTTGGTAAAGACGTGCTGATATAGATCGCGAGTGGGTTGTAGTTTAATCAAGGATATTCAATATTTTAGTGAAGTACAACAGATAATACAGGTAAGAGATATGCGAAGGCAGAGCGTATGTACGTACACGGCAAGGCTAACAATCGTATCGTCCGCTGCATGAACCGGTGCCCAAGATGCGAGAAACAGATAGTCTGTGCGAGAGCGCGAGAGAAAGGGGAGCGAGCGAGTGACAAAGGTGGAGAGATAGGCGAAAAGGAATAAGTGCGCGAGGCGACGGCGTAAGGTATATCTAGGTCGGGTCTAATGCTGGTTTCTTCCGGGTTTCGAATCGTATGCCACTTTTGCGCACGCCACGTACAATAACGATGGCGCGTGGTGGAAGAGCATGAGGTATGGGACGGACGTCCAAGCGGAGTGCTTGCATTGGATCACAGGCAGTGGTTTAGATTATGCAGTAGCCACCGTCGACGCGGATTTCCGAGCCCGTCATGAATCGCGACGCGTCACTGGCAAGGAAGACGATGGCGCCCTGGACACATCCAGTCAATAACCTTGCCCAAAGCGACAAAGGGTGATAGTACTCACAGCCAAGTCTCAGGATCACCCATGCGGCCCATGGGTGTTAGACTCTCCCATGTTTTCTATTCAAAACGCGGGAAATATCAGCGACGAATGCGGAGGTTTGATATTGTACGCCACTGCGCACCTTGAGCTCCGTGTCATGCGCCAAGATGGTCTTGGTTAGTTTGGTTAACATGTATCCCGGGCTGTACATTGCATATAACAATCATCAGCGCAGCCCCAGCGTAACGTACGATGGAGCATACCTGAGACAGTTCACGCGCACGCCTTTCTTGGCCCACTCCACGGCGAGCGATGCCGCCATATGCTTGACCGCTGGGACGCCCGTGTCAGGAACCAGCTTGGAGCAAGGGCGGGCGCAGGTTACGTACCGGCCTTTGCCGCGTTGTAGGGCGTCTGCGGTTGGGGGATGTTCACAATCTAAAAATCAACGGGCGTCAGTGTCGTAATTGACGTGCGGGCGCGGCGGGGCGCCATCGCCAGATGCGGCTACGTCATAGGGACAGGACACTCACGTTAGCCGACATGCTCGCGACGAGGACGACGCTGCCGCCGCCCTGGCCAATCATGTGCCTCGCGGCCTCGCGTGCGGTAAAGAATGCGCCATGGACGTTGATGTCGTACAGACGCTTTATCCGGTCGAAGGGGTAGTCGAACGCAGAGTAGTTCTCGACAATACCTGGTACAAATGTCAGTGATTATGAGCAGGACGAAACATGAGTGAGGCGCACCGGCAGAAGCGACGACGCTGTCGACGCGCCCATACTTGTCCATCACGCGACGGAAGGCCTGCTGCA
>JAKOGH010000445.1:0-13372 GCA_024811115.1 Terana coerulea
CGGCTTCACTCTTTTCCTCCACGACGACGCCTTGTACCGAACCCGCTTGTTAACTGACCAAGAGATACTACCAAGATGCCGCTTGTTACCGAGCTCACGAAGTTGCTCGATATCCGAGTGTAAGCTGGATGTATTGTTTTGCGTACCAGTCGGTGGATCTGACCTTGGGGTAGACCGGTGGTCCAAGGCGGCATGCAGTGGTGTGTTACCTTCTCTATTATATTCATTCATCGACTTAACTTATCCCTCAGGGTCGGTCTACCTAAACTCGCAGCGGCGGTCTCCAATGCGGGCGGTCTGGGTACGTCCTCCCTCTTTCCCCTCTGGGCCTTCGTCTTCGCCCCTGCTCTCGCGTTGACCCCGCATCCCGTCCACCAGGGATCCTCACCGCCCTCACGCAACCGAACCCGGACGCGCTGCGCGCAGCAATCCGCGAGACCCGCACGCTTACGAATAAGAACTTTGGCGTGAACATCACGCTACTACCGTCGATCAACCCACCAGACTATGCTGGCTACGCGCGGGTCGCGGTCGAGGAGGGCGTAAAGATATTTGAGACGGCGGGGAACAACCGTGAGCTCCGTTTTCGACTCGGTGGGCAGAAGGAAAAGGCTGACGAGGTGGCTTAGCGGGCGAGCTGATACGGTATTTCAAGGACCATGGGTGTATTGTTATACATAAGTGTACGACTATCCGGCATGCGAAGGTCCGTGGTGTGGTTCTGATGTGACAAGCTGTACTGACGGCACACTAGTCTGCGGCTAAGCTTGGTGTGGACTGCCTGAGTATAGATGGTTTTGAATGCAGGTTTCATCCCCTTTCTCGCTGAATTTGCGCTAAACTATACCTTATAGGTGCAGGACATCCAGGAGAAGAGGACATTGGTGGTTTGGTGCTGGTACGTAGAGTATTATTAATGAGACTATGTTGTGCTAAAGGGTTTCTTTGTAGTTGGCGCGGGCAGCCCAAGAGTTGAAGATACCATATATCGCTTCCGGTGGTATTGCTAACGGAAGGGGATTGGCTGCCGCACTGGCATTGGGAGCTTGTGTACGTGCTGCTTCGCCTCACTCAGCGGTGAAAGGAGACTAATGATAGTGTTACAGGGAGCGAACATGGGTACGAGCGTGGGGTTTCAACTTCAAACAATCTTACCAACCTAACCCACTTGAATGCGTCTAGGAACACGCTTCCTCTGCACTGTAGAAAGGTACGCCCAACCATTGTTCACTACACTCAAATAACACGCCAACGATCACATAGCCCAATACATCATAACATCAAAGAGACCATGGTTGCCTCCACAGAGCAGGACACGGTGCACATCTTCCGGACGCTGCACAACACATCGCGCGTGTTCAAGAACAAGGTCGCGTCCGAGGTCGTCGCGCTCGAGCGGCGGCCCGGCGGCGCGACGTTCGAGGACGTCCGGCCGCTCGTTGCGGGCGCGCGGGGTAAGCAGGTGTACGAGACCGGCGACCCAGATTTCGGCATCTGGACTGCAGGCCTCAGCTTGGGCCTCATCCATGACATCCCGACGTGCGCAGAGCTTGTGAGCCGCTTGGAGCACGAGGCGGAGGAGGTGATCGTCGGCTTGGCGAAGCTAAGGGTCGAGCGGGCAAAGTTGTAGGATTAATAGGATTGGTGTTAGAGTGGCAAGGTGGGGAGGGTATCGTAATGCATATCTGTACTTTTGTCCTGTGTCATGGGAAACGAGTCGATTAGTGAGCCTTGGGTGGTACACCCATGTGCGTAATAGTGTGTTTATGTCCAGTACTAGTAATGAGTTGGACACTGTTTCCCGCCAGTATAATTGCCAGTGAACTTCACCCGGGCCAGCTTCGGGCGCTTCTCCACGTGGTCCTTGGCCTTCGTCCGGTACACTCTTCTCTTGCTTGACTCAATATGTCGCGGTCGTTTAACAGCGTTGCCGCTAGTCACTGCAATTATGCAACTTGCCCGCTACCCACCCACCACAGACTCGAGAGCAGATATACTATCACCCCATTTTGAAGACCTGAATCCACAACGACGACCGCTTGTCCCAAACTACGTTCTTGACCGACCAAGGGACATCCATTGAATAACATTAAAGCGATAGCTTCAGGAAGATGCCCTTTGTTACTGAGTTGACGAAGCTACTCAACATCCGAGTGTGAGTTGCATATTAGCTCGTGGCTTTCATGGGCCGTGTTGAGGATGGGAAAGACCGCTGGTACAGGGTGGCATGCAATGGTGCGTCTTCCTTTCCTCTGGTCCGAGTCATCTACATGCCTGCTAAGTATATTCCGGCAGGGTTGGTCTACCAAGGCTTGCGGCAGCAGTCTCCAATGCAGGTGGTCTCGGTGCGCCTTTCCTCTCCCCAATTGAACCCGTCGTCCTCATCTACACCACCTCCCCAACCCTTCACCACAATCCTACAGGAATCCTCACCGCCCTCTCCCAGCCGAACCCGGAAGCACTGCGTGCGGCAATCCGTGAGACGTGTACGCTCACGGACAAAAACTTCGGTGTGAACATCACGCTGTTGCCGACAATTAACCCGCCGGACTATGCGGCCTACGCGCGCGTCGCGGTCGAGGAGGGCGTAAAGATCTTTGAGACAGCGGGAAACAACCGTAAGCATTGCTTCTGCTGCTGCGTTGGACAGATGAGACTGATGCAGTGTGTAGCTGGCCCGTTGATACAATACTTCAAGGACAATGGCTGTACCATGATACATAAGTGTACGACTATCCGGCATGCGAAGGCGCGTGCTTGCCGCTCTGATGCAGCTTACTGATACTGATAGACAGTGTTTAGTCCGCGGTGAAGCTGGGTGTGGATTGTCTCAGCATAGATGGTCTCGAATGTAGATCTACGCTTTACCTTCTCGTGAAGACTTTCGTGCTTAACTCCATTTTGTTGCTAGGTGCGGGACATCCTGGAGAAGATGATATCGGTGGCTTGGTGCTGGTGCGTAGAAGACATTATACGAAAGTACGATACACCAAGTAACAGTATATTTATAGCTGGCACGGGCAGCTCAAGAGCTTAAGATTCCCTATATCGCTTCTGGCGGAATTGCCGACGGAAGAGGACTGGCTGCCGCTATGGCATTAGGGGCATGCGTACGTACCGCTTCATTTCATGCGTGGATGAGTCAGACCTGACGGTGGCGTTACAGGGAGCGAACATGGGTACGGTCACGTCTGCTTCTCCAAGTCAGCTCACTGACCGAAAGCTTCCCTCCAGGAACACGGTTTCTCTGCACAGTGGAAAGGTACTTTCCCGCATTTCCCGACACGAACTCAAGCTCATAGCCCCACAGTCCTGTGCACCAGAAGATCAAAGAGGCCATCGTCGCCGCCACGGAGCAAGACACGGTGCACATCTTCCGGACGCTGCGCAACACGATGCGCGTGTTCAAAAACACGGTCGCGACCGAGGTTGTTGCGCTCGAGCGTCGACCCGGCGGAGCCACGTTCGAGGACGTTCGGCCCCTCGTCGCGGGCACGCGCGGCAAACTGGTGTACGAGACCGGCGACCCCGACTATGGTATCTGGAGCGCTGGCCTCTCCGTCGGCCTCATTAAAGATATCCCAACATGTGCCGAGCTCGTAGGCCGCGTAGAGCGTGAGGCAGAGGAGGTGATTGGCGGCTTGGCGAAGTTGAGGATTGCACGGGCTTAGCCACAGTCTGCTTTAACCAAGGAAACTTTATAGCCAAATATTTGAAGGAAGCTTTCAATGCGAACGCAAAGCTCGTGTTGTTTACAAGCGATAATCTCAGACCGCATGGCCTCCTGAGGTTGTCTTGAGCTCTGCACGTTATGTCACGCGCTGTGACATGATGGTGTCAAGTGGCCGGGGTCCACATCGCGTCTTGTTTCCGTACACTCACCATGCGATTCCGGGGCGTAGATTGTTTCGTGAGATGCGGCCAAGATCGCCTCCAGGAGTACGATGTGAAGAAGTTTACCGATGATGGTGTGCAGTGCTGTATCGCCAGCGAGGAGGGGAAGGTGCGCCACGCCACTTAGTCAGCCCGCACGGTTACGGTTTTTTCACCATCTATACACTCCTACAGGAATTCATGATTCAATTCGGCATCCCAGAATCAGGTCTACGACATTATGGCTTTGCTGTGTACATCGACGGGCGCATGATGCGTATGACCTTAGCCACCGTGACGGCGGGTCTGCTGAACGGTGCAATTGTCGCCGCAGACACAGTTCGGCCGTTTGTCTTCTCTAAGCTCACTCTCAACTCTGGTATGTGGCGATGTTCATCAAGTGCACGATAATCACATGCCGACCATATTTACACAGACGACGAGCCCTCATTCGATAGTCCACCGACAGTGAATTTGGAGGCCCTAGGTGTGATCGAAGTACGCGTCCGTCGTGCACGATCTCATGGGGCCGCCGAGTTCACCCATACTGCCGGCATGGACTTCACTGGCATAGGCCCCGTCCATGAGCGTTCCAAGAAGGCAGGCTCCCACTGCGTAGGGTGCGTTCTCACTCGCATTCTCTCCTAAGCTGCACTATGACGGGTATGGCGAGATAGGCTGGGTGACGCAGTGAAGGCAGACACGCAATTCCTCAAATGCGAATACCTCGACCCCTTGCACAAGCCTTACATGCTTTTTCGCTTCCAATATCGCTCGCTCGGTCAGCAGCTTGACGCTTCTTGTCCGTCAGGTACTGAAGACTGTCCTAGATATGCTGAAAGCGCAAGGAATCATTCCGCTAGAAGCCCCTGGGCCACCAAGAGCGGTAAACATTGGGTCTCCGCCACCACCGATCCAGACTGGACCAGCCGACAAAAGACCTGCGTCGCCAGCCAAGGAGCCGGGAGGTAAACGAAGGAGACGCCGTTACAAGCACGGCAAGTCCGCTTATGCTTCCGATCTCCAACTTCTCTCATATTCAGTGCCCCATTCAGGCACTGAGCCCACCTAGAGGCGGAGAGTGCCGACCCCGACCCCGATGACCCAGAGACAATCCAGGCGCAGCTCGATGCAATGGCCGCCAACATGGAAGCCTTGCGAGCGAAGATGCAGAAGGCCAAGGCCAAGGATCTTTCAAGTGTAAAGCAGGAAGCGAGCCCCATACTGCCCGGTACAAGCAGGGAGGTCATTGACCTGACATCCGACTAGCTTTCGTCCCCTTACAAGTTGGGCCCCCTAGTTATACTCTACTTTCTACTCTTATCGGGCACAGCACAAGATTTCTAGTATACCCTTAGCAAGATACCTCCGTATAATTTCCATGTATCAGCTAGCTGTAGCAATTGTTTCCAGCACGACACCGCGGTGTTACCGTGACGTATCTCCGACAACGGGCTTAAGAAGCGCGTTATGTCACGCGGGAGTGACTTGTTCAAGTGGCCGGGGTCCACCGCTCATCTCGTTTTCTTTCACTTCGACCGACCATACCATGCTGCTGAAAGACATCGAAGATTTCGTGGAATGCGATAACCAGCTCCGAGAAGAGTATGCTGTGACAAAATCTGGCGATAATAACATGCAGTGCTTCATTGTGAGCGGGGAGGGAAAGGTGCGTGAGATTGTCCAAGCTTTGGAGGCCTGTTGCTAAGCCGCTGCTCTTCATTTTATTTTATTTTGCAGCAATTCGAATTTATATCCAGCGTTCCTGAAATAGACAAGTACTCCTTCTCGGTGTTCATTGACGGACGTAAAGCGCGAGAAGTGCTGGCCCAACACCGGGTGCTCAGTATGTCTGGCATACCCGTATCAGCAGACACAATTCACCCTTTCGTGTTTTCAAGACTTATCCTAAGTACTGGTGTGTATTTCCACTTGAATTGCATGCATGCCATGTAGATGATTATTGAGTTGTAGACGATGATCAGGCCAATGTCACTTCCACGGTAGACTTAGAAGCCCTAGGGACCATTGAGCTTCACGTCTACCGTGTCGCGCCGCTGCGTAATGTTATCCGGCAGCCGTACAAACCATCTGCGTCAAAGCCTAAGTTGATCAACATTGGCCCTATCAATGAACGTAGCAAGAAAGCTGGATAACATTGCGTAAGGTGAATAGTCGGGCTACATACATCTCGCCCTAGTGAAGATGTACTGATGACTTTGTTGTAAGCTTGGGTGATGTTACCAAGGTCCCAACAAATGCCACACAAATCAAAGTCGGATACCAAGATCCCGTGGAAAAGCCTTACATAGTATTCCGCTGGATATATCGCTCCAAAGGTGAGTTTCCCTCACACTGTTTTGTCCTGTGCAGTTTTCAATGGATAGTTAGATATCTTGAAGGCTCAAGGTATCATACCACAGGATACCCAGGCTTCTAAACTCGAGTCAACAGTTGTGCAGCCACTCCCTCAGGGCGAAGGACCCACCTCTGCAAAGAAACAAGCTAAGAAGCGACCTGCCCCAATGGAGAATGAACAAGCCGCAGGGTCAAGCAAGAGGTTCCGTCAAGACGGTGAGCTCACTGTCTGGATTCAGATTCTTTTCTAAATCATGGCATTGTTCACTAGATGAAGATGTAATTGTCGTCGAGGGAGAATCTGGCACAGATGATGAGGACCAAGGAAATATCCAAGCCCAACTTGATGTCATGGCTGCAAGCATAGAAGCTCTCAGGGCACAATTGAAGAAGAAAGGCAAGAAGAAAGGCCACGCGGCGCACATCAAACATGAAGCAAGTCCTATCTCAATGGCGGCCAGCGGAGACACGATCGACCTCACCTCTGATTAGCCTGCACCCGGCTCTCTCCTACGGCTCTCTCGGTACTCTATACTTTGTTTTATTTTTACAATAGTAACCCCAGTATTACATGCCTTATAGTATCTCAATATTCTGTGCCGTCATATGCTCATTTCTGTCAGTTGTCTGCCGCATTGAAGCTGTAGACGCGGCGGAAACTTGAACGCGTTATGTCACGCGGAAGTGACAAGGGGTTGGTTCAAGTGCTCGGGGTCTGCCGCTCTGTCGTTTCCTCCTTCTTACATACCCGCCATGCTGTTGAATGACATCGAGCTCTCCATCCACTGCGGGGAGGAAATCCTGCAGGAGTACGCTGTAATGAAAACCGGCGATGACAGCATACAGTGCTGTGTTGCCAGCGAAGAGGGCAAGGTACGTCCCCCGAGTGCGACTCCCAGTACTAGTGTTTGGTATGCGGCTGTGCACTCACCTGGTTTCTATACTCGTGTTACAGCAATTTGTAGTCTCCTATAATGTCCCTCAGGGAAGCAAATACCATCTTTCTCTCAGCATTGACGGGCGCGCAATGGACACATCTATGCCTCTGGTGAAGACTGGCGCAATGTCAGGTGCTTACACGGCAAATGATGTCTGTCGGCCCTTTATATTCTCGCCGCTCATCCTCAGTGCTGGTACGTCGTATTGGAACAACATGTAGCTCGATGGTAATGAAGTGTTTCTCAGATGAACAACTACCCGCCCACAATTATTCCGCAAACATAGAAGCCTTAGGTACAATCGAACTGTGGGTCCGCCGTGTGGAATCTCTTGGGCAGGACAGCGACTCCAAATTCCCCTCAGCAAGCTGGGACTTGAGTGACGTAGGCCCTATCCACGAGCGGTCAAAGAAAGCTGGATCCCACTGCGTAGGGTGTGTTCTATCGCTACTAGTACCCGATGACACTCGTGAAGGCGGCATTCTGATGACAGTGGTCGGAAGCTTGGGCAATGCTGTCAAGGCGACAAAGCGGCCCATCTTCAAGTGTAGATTTCTAGATCCGATGGCACAGCCTTTCGCTACGTTCCGCTGGCAATATCGCTCAAGAGGTGAGCCATCGGATACCTTTGCGCACTGCCAGGCACTGAAGGGAGCTCCAGATATTTTAAGAGCTCAGGGAATCATCCCGTGGGCATCTCTTGAACCACAACCAGCGGGACAAACGCGAAATGAAGCGTCAACGTCTTCAAGCAAAAGACCAGAGAAGAGGCCTGCACCGAAGGAGGATATGCGGTCTGCAGAAGCACGCAAGAAGCATTGTCAGAGAGATGGTCAGCCTGCTGTTGATCACTAGCTTTGTTCCAGTTTATGACACTCGGCACTAGATAAAGGAGAGGAAGTAAAGGAAGAGCCCGACTCCGACAATGATGAGGACGAAGGCAGCATGCAAGCCCAGCTCGAAGCCATGGCGGCAAACATGGAGGCCCTCAGGGCAAAGTTGAAGAGGAAAGGCAAGAAGAAGGATCGCGCGAACGTGAAGCGCGAAGCGAGTCCTATCGCCATGGTAGCGAGTGGAGAAACCATCGACCTCACATCCGACTAGCTTTACTCGCTCCCTTCATACGACAACTCCGTCTCTCTTTATACTTTATTTATTCTTTTGGTGTTTACAATAGTAGTATCCATAATGTACCATGTACAATATTTCCAGCCACTGTTGCATTGCAATAGATGCTTCTAGAAACTTCACGTTGTGTGTAGTAGGGTGGTAGACCTCTGGTTCGCACCTGCGCTGCCTCCACTGGCACTCAAGTGTAAGGATACTTCTGCCCCAGGCTCCAAACCAGCACGGCCTTGCGGCCTCGTTCGTCCGAAATCCCTATATACCCTATGACACATACGTGCTTACGCTACATCACGTGATTATAGTTTTGAACCTTATTTTACGAAGAGGCCGCAAGGCCGGCTGGCAAACAATGTCGTGGGAATGCTTGGTAAGCAAGACCTGCGTCTCTTTCCATGCGCGTCGAGCATGACAGTCGCGTTCACCCACTCGGCCTGTCGCTGCAGTTAATACGCCATGTATCATGTAGGACTCGGTTCAATGTAAGTGTCACTCTTGTCTCTTCTCATAGTTGCTGTCTATTGCATGCTCGCAAATACTGCGCAGTATGGTCTATGTAGTGATCAGCTTGAAGCGCGCATTTGATCCTTGCCAGCGGGTGCCGGTCCCTCCAACCCAAGTGTGCACAAACCGGGTAGCTCGTAGGCTTCTGAATAGCACATGGTGGTCTGCATTCTTCTTTGCTTTCCTCTTTTCATTTATTTCTTGCTCTTAGTACTGGCAACACCAACATCGGAAGGTCTCCTCTTTCTTGTATAAGCAGATAATGAAATGCAATTACAGTACGGCCTACTAGCTCCTCGTAAATATATGTCAGTGCTTGAGTCCTGATTTCACATGCACAAAGGACTGTGGGTGAGCTCTAGTAGCATATACTCTCATTTTATTGCGCTCTGGTGTGTGGTCAACGCAAGTGTCTGTCTTGCTTACCAAGCATTCCCACGACATTGTTTGCCAGCCGGCCTTGCGGCCTCTTCGTAAAATAAGGTTCAAAACTATAATCACGTGATGTAGCGTAAGCACGTATGTGTCATAGGGTATATAGGGATTTTAGACGAACGAGGCCGCAAGGCCGTGCTGGTTTGGAGCCTGCTTCTGCCCTTGCAACTTCCGAAGCACACCAGTCACTTGTCAAAATCAAGCCATGCAGCAATGTTCTTCCGCGCCGTTATGTACTTGGCCTGGATCTCCGTGTACAGCGCCTCAGCATCAGCCTTCGCCGCCGCGAGCCGTGTCCGCTCTACGCGAAACTCCTCCGCTTGCCGTGCTTCCTGTGCGCGCATTTCGTCCATCTGCCTTCTCAGCTTCCATGGTGCATGGTTGCTCGGCGTAGCTCGCTCGCATGTCGTCCAGCTACCTGGTGATTTTCGCATTCTCGGCTCGGATGATTCCCAGCTCCTGGATATTACGGTTGCGCATGTCGTCCACCTGCCTTGCGAAACCCGCAATCTGGGCTTGCGCGGTATCCCGCTCGGCACGAAGCTGCTGCCTCTCAACTTCTGCCGCCTTGACGTCCTTGGTTTTGTCCGATTGAATTGCTTTCAATATCTCGTCGACGCTGTGATTGATGTCTTCCCGTAGCTGTGTTGACAGCTTAATCGGCGACTCCTGGATGGAATGATCTGTGCTTGCGTGAGCAATGTGTCTGTGTCCATCACAGTGTCCGTAAGCCAATTCACCTGGGGACGCGTCGCTAGCATAAGGCACTGTTATATGCGGCATTGAAGCTACTAGGTACATCGTAAGCCTGACATGACGTCGAAAGTGGGTTAGAACGCACATGGAGGTATATGCAGCCTCGAAGGCCCAGCATCGTTAGGGCGCGATCCGTGGAATGGGCGATTGTCACTGCTTGGAAGCGGCGCACTTCTCGAAGGCGTCCGACACACAGGGCTAGTGAGCGTTGGTTGGACCTGCAAGGCAGATGGAGGCTTGCGCGGGGTGGGCGAGGTAATGACTTAGTTGGGGTTCAAAGCTGTAGACTTCGGTGCGATGCCCCGACGCGCTGGCACGAGTTGCGCGAGTAGATTTGTGGTGTCTTCGGTCTTGAGCCGTTTATTCGCGGGAGACGAGAGGCCGGCCTGGCCGTCTTCCCGCAGCTTGGCAGGAAGTCGTTTCCGCCTCGTGCTTTTCCTCACGCGTGCTGAGTCGTCGTCACTGTCGGAAAGCGGCGAAAGGAGGAGTCAGAGTCTGACATGTCTATCGGAGCGCATGAGTCAACCTGTCAGCAGAACGAGAGCGGACGCACCTGGCCGCCTTTAATGGCCTCCACAGGTGTCGTCTACGAGAGCAGATAGGAGTCAGAGTGAGAAGTCGCCGTGAGAATTCTACGGCAGTGCGAGAAGCCCGCATTATTCTCAGCATCCACTGCGTGACGTACCTCGAGGATCAGGCGCGGTCTCCCTCCAGGTTCAAGGCTTCACCTACGTCGATGAGAACAGTTCAGTACGAAGTCAGTTGATACAAACTGAAGCGATAATTTCGGACTGAGGCGAATGGTTCGAACAGCGAGAGGACCTGTAAGGCACTGAGCGGTGACAAAACATATGTACAGGCCAGTGAGAGGGTATGGCAAATTATACATTGCAGCGTTACATGTCCTCCACACCCCATTCGTAGCTTTCAGCTCCGCGTCGTCTCCTCTCGTTCTGCTTCTGGAACAACTTCTTCTCAAATCCATTACTCCGGTCTAAACAGAGCTTTGTTATTTACTGTAGCGATGAGCACACAGCTCTTTCACTCACCTACACCATCCCATCTGTATCCTGGTCTGATGCCGAACCGGTTTGGTGGTGGTGGCGGCCCATTATATTCGGGTTTCTTCGGACCTTTCGACCGTTTCTTCTACATATGCATCGCAAGTATTGTAAGGGATCATTGAATTGTCGGTTCAGAAGCAAACGCACCGTCAAGAAAAGCAGCCGCAGGGTCGTTCCACCTATCCTGCGCCTTCAGGTCTTCATTCAGCGCGACATCATCCTTCGTCCTCGCAAAATTCGCATTACGCATCGCCTCCAGCTCCCGCTTATTCCTCTCCTGTTCCTCCCTCTGCACCACGCCCTTCCCCCACTCCATCTTCTTCGCCTCCTTCTCCTCCCTCTCCCGCTTCTTCCGAGCCGCCTCTGCCCTCTCCGCCGCCATGTCGACCTTCCGCCCCGACGCGTCACGATACACCGTCTCCTGTGCTGCCGCAATCTCCTCCTGCGTCGCGTCCGTCTTCGCCGCGCCCTTCTTGGGCAATGACTTCTTCAGCTGCGCCGACGTCAGCAGCCCGCCCTTGAACGGCTCCTCCTCCACGACCTGTGGTGCCTCGTCTGCCGCAGGTGGCGGCGTGGCTTCTCGTACGGTCGCCCATCCGGACGCCCCGTCCGTCTTCTGCCGTTTCTTGAATCCGCGGTCTTCTGCTATGATGGCCTCCATAGCGTCGTCGTCTGCCTCCTTCGGTGTCTCGCCCCAGCCGAGGGCATCGTCATCTTTGATGAAAGACGGACCTGCAGCTGCAGAAGTGGATGCCACCTTGCGCTTCTTCTTCTTGGGCCCGCTGGTGCCCGGCGCGCGAGCAAGGATTGCGTCGGCTTTGGGGCCTGACATGTATTTGGCAGCCAAATAGGCTTGCATTGAGCCAGACATTCTACAGAGATATGTTTAGGTGTAGAATAGTGAGTGAATGAGGCACCGAGACCGAGTAATGGGGCGTCTCAGTGAACGGTCAGTGACAGGTCAGAACAAGGTGTGTTTCGGCTTAAGCGCGCAGTGACATCCGGTCATTTCGTACGGGCTGCTCGCAAGTTGTCCAACATAAAACAAAGGTGAATACGAGTCATGACTATGTAGTATAGATACAGTATTTTGGTTTGGGCTTTCATAGCGAAACCATGACGCCGACAAGGAGCAATATTAGTGCTCTGCGACACCCTTCGCCTTCGCCGCCGCATGGTCATTAACCCAATACGAACCGTGCGGCCATTCGAAGCGCGTAATGCTCTCCTTGTGCATCTCAATGCTGGAATTAACGGTATGAGTGACCTAAAGCGAGCCACAGCGAGGGCTCGAGACATACCTGTAGCCTTCTTCCGAGAGGGACGGAACGTTGTAACGTCCATTCTTGTTGATGCTGCAGGGATACAAGAAGTGTTCGTGAAGATGGTCAACAAACTCGAGTACGTTTCGTTCCATGGAGCCCGAGACTGCGATGTAGTCAATCAAGCTACAGAATCATTCGTGAGTTTCTGGAGGTAAACGATAGATGCTTCGCAGACGTACCTCAGATGAATGACATATTCGCACAAGCCAACACCACCGGCATGTGGACATACAGGAATTCCAAACCTAATTAAATCCAGGTGAGTTCTTCGCGGGAAAAAGTTGGGGATGCCACTCACTTGGCGGCCATCAAGAGTACGCTGAGGACCTCGCTGACACCCGCAAGACGGCATGAGTCAATTTGGCAGACATCAATAGCCTCCGCCTGCAGCAGTTGCTTGAAGACCATCCGATTGTGAGCGTGCTCGCCGGTGGCAACACCAATGCCGTGAGGTTTCAGGGCCTTGCGGATCGCTGCGTGACCAAGAATGTCATCCGGGGCGGTAGGCTCCTCGATAAACCTGGCAGAAAAAGTTCAAGACAGGTTCTCGAATATTAACGACATGCATACCACGGCTTGATATCCTCCAAACTTTTGACATAGTCGATCGCTTCCCGGACATCCCACACCTGGTTGGCATCGATCATCAGAACACTACCCGTAGGGCCTGCGTTCTTTCCAACAAGGTCGGGGCCATTCGGGTCGCGAGGTTTCAGACCCGGAGGCAGGTATTGAGGGTCATCGATGATTGACCGAATAACCTTGCCTCGTCGCAAGTCGTTTGCACGGTCCGCACCGACCTTCATCTTGAAGTGGTTGAATCCTGCCGCAATGGCTTCCTTCGTTAGACGTGCGACCTTCTCGTCGCTGTACCCGAGCCATCCGGCGGAGGTAACGTATGCAGGATACCCGACTTCGCGGACGTGCGCCTCGCGCTTCCCTTTGGTTGCTTCCTTATCCTTGAGCATGGCAAGAGCTTCTTCCTTTGTGATAG
>JAKOGH010000446.1:0-170058 GCA_024811115.1 Terana coerulea
GGTCGCCGGCGAGTGTCAAGCCGTTGTCCGCGTGCTACACCAGCGCACTGGATAGCCTGCAGATCGTGACGAAGGAGTTCTCCGCCATGTCCATGCTGGTATGCTTGTCGACACTTGTTGTTGAACGTAGTAGCTAATAGCCGGTTTCCTCAGCGCTACGGTCAGGAAACTATCACCGTGATGACCGCCTACTCCGCTGTCTTCCTCTTGAAGGTGAGTGAACGCTTCTTCCCATGACTATAGGTTGCTTATGCGCGTTACGCAGCTGCTTCGGAGCTCCAATACCTATGAACAGCTGCGCGAAGGTGCCGCCGAGGAGATTTACGAGACCATCAACAAGACCGCTGAGGTGTACCACAATGCATCCCTGCTGTCGAGCTCCTCGAGCTGCGCGGCGCACCATGCGCGCTTCTTGAAGACGTTGATTGCCAATGACCGCAACCGTGCGAAGCAGGCTGAGAAGGACCGACGCCGTGACAGGGTGCGCGAGAGCGCGCCTCAAGGTGAGCCAATGCAAAGTATTGGTTGAGATGCTTCCTGCTCATGTAGTTGCAGCGGCATACTCTTCCGGTCCTTCGCTGCCCTCACCACCTGCGAACATGTACCCGCAGCAGGTGATGCAGAACCATCCTGATCACTACACCCAGCATTACCCCTCCTCGCCCCGGGACCTTCCCAGCCTTCTTCCTCGTCAGACCTTTCCCACACCAGCCACCTGCGCGACTCTCAGTACCCGCCTATTGATTCGTCGATGCGCAACAGCGGCGTCCCCGGCTATCCGTACGCGTCCTCGTCGCACACGCAGCCGCCACCGCTCCCCCAGGCCCAGTCGTACTCGCCCACGCACTACGGCAGCAGCGACGCAGACGCGAGCTACGCCCACTACGCGCACACGCTCACGCGCGAGCTCGGCTACCCGGGCGGGGACCCGATGGACGTCGGCAGCTACGCGGACGTCAGTGGCTTCGCGCTCACGATGCCCGACGCGGGCGCGGGCCCGTATGCCGGCGGCCAGCCCGGCGGGATGCCCTACGCCGACGCGCGCCCGTTCAGCCACGGCGGGTACACGCAGCAGCAGCAACAACAGCAGCAGCATGCGGGCCACAGCCGGCACTACCAGCCGTACCCGCAGCCGACGTATGGTGGGCATGGCGGCTACGGCAGTCTCGTCGCGCGATAACACTGGCTAAGTCGGTGTCTCCTGCGTTTCCTTCTTCTCTTTTCGATGCGCGGCTCCGCCCGCGTGCCTGGACAGCGTTTGGTTCTCGCTCTCGCCGCGCTTGCTGCTCTCGCCCTCGCTCTTGGATGCGAACTGATTTGCTTTCGACATGCCCATGACGTATAGGACTCGCTGATGCCACCGTGACTTCAGTACTAATTAGACCGTACATAACTATCCGCGCGGGCGGCTGCCTGCGTAATGCGTACCGTGTTGTTTGTTTTCACGACTTCATTGCTGTTACCCGCTGTACTAGTACGACACCGAACAATGTATCCAGAGTCTCATGTTCATTTCCGGAGGTTCCTTCGTATGCTATCACAAACGGTGCCTTTTATAGCAGGTAAATAAGCGCAAGCCATGGGCCGATCGCGCCGTCACGACTCGACGCCGATGTAAAATATCACCACTTCTTGCCCGACCGCGGCGACGATCCGCGGGATGCCCTTCTCGCCGACGAAGTCAAAGTCGCGCACGTAGAGCGGCCGCGGGGCGATGTTGAACACCGTCGGCTGTGCCTGCAGGTAGCCGGTGTTGTACACGTTGATCACCGCACCTTTTGCTGCGCTGTTCGTCGTCACGCCGAAGTATTCGGGGTACGTCGAGCACCATCTGGGCCAACAGGCCGGATTAAATGGGGTCTTGAGCAGGAGATGGGTGGTCCGTACCTGAATTTGGTGCCGCCTTCGGGGAACGTGGGTCCTGTCATGTTCGGCTTGCCGCCTTGCAGCTTGGTGAGGTCCCACAGCGAGAAGCGCGATCCGTACGCACCGCCGATGCTGACAGCCGCCATCAGTAAGCGTACCAGCGCACGCACGCACACCGCGCTACTCACATGTCGACGGCGTCGCGGCGCCACGCGACGCCGCCCGCCCAGCGGCCGGGCGTGCCGCACACGGCGTCCGCGAGCGCGCGCGGCTCGATGAGCTCGACGACGCTCGAGTTGCGCCAGCTCGCGGCCGCGTCCGCGTCGGGGTCCGTGCGCCAGTCGGTGAGGAAGACGGCGCCGCGCGCGTCCGCGACGACGAACGCCTTGCTCGTCGATGGGTGCGCGCACACGGTCGTGAGCGGGTGCGGGAACGCGATCACGTACGCCGTCGGCTGCGCGCGCGGCGGCGGCGAGGCGGACGCGGAGGGCGCGCCGGGCGAGGGCGGCGCGGCGAGGTGCGTGGGCGGGCTGAGGTCCCAGACCATGAGCATCTTGTCGTCTGCGGGGGCGGCGTCAGTGGCTGCACGAGGCGCATGGGCTGGGGGGCACACACCTGACACGGTCGCGACGTATCGCCAGCTGTCCTCAGACTGTCCGCCGCAGAAGGCCATGTCGTTCACTTTGCCGTGGTGGCCGCTGAGGCCGCCGCCGAACGGGAACACGTCCTCTTCCGCATCGTGCGATTTTGTAAGGAGGTACAGGCCGAAGTTGGCGCCAGCAGCGGTCAATCTGGATGCAGGTGTGCGAGATGAGGGGGACGCGAGGATAGGTCTAGCGTGAACACGTACTCTATAGACCACTCGTCGGTGGTAGACGGGGACGTGCAGCGCGACGACCAGGCCAGCGCGGTGATTCTGCAGCCTAGGTAAAAGTTCGCGATGACCCTGACGGACGTTGGTGTCTGTCTGAATGAGTTCAGTGCGCGTCCTGACACGGCCATACGCGACATACGGTCTGCAGGACCTGCACCGAGTGCAGGCCGCCGATGGCGACAAGGTCCGCGGCGTCGTCGTAGTTGGCGCGGGCGACCTGTACCTCCGACCCGTGGTCGTGTCGTATGTCCATCCCAAGTCTGCACAAAGTGGAGGAGGTGGAAGTGGTTGAACGCGAAGCAGTGAGCGTCTAGAGCGAGGCGCACGGCCTAGCTCCCGCTTGCATGTCTCCCAACAACCGCAAGTACCCAAACCCGCTCCTCTTCGCCGGCGTGGCCCTCGCCTCCTACGCAGCCTTCTTCTACCTCATCCAGCACCGCCAGGCGACATACCCCGCCTCCCAGCAGGCCCGCCAGCGCGACAGCCCGCTCATCCCGCCCATCCACCCCGAAGACCTGCCGAAGAACAAGTCGCAGTAGACCACGATGCCCGCTGTGATAGACAAGATTGCTGAAGCCCTCCACCTGAAGCAGCACCACAAGGAGGAGGGTGCTGCCCCTGCGGCCGCGGCGGAGCCATCCCACTCGACTGGGCCTGCCGGTACAGAAGCGAAACGAGCCTTTGCCAGCGACAAGGTGACCGTCATCTTTGTGCTCGGCGGCCCTGGCGCAGGTATGTATCGTGCACTGTGGCCTGCCTGGGTGCTCATCTGTCATTTGTGTCTTTCCAGGTAAGGGCACTCAATGCGCCAACCTCGTGCAGGACTTTGGCTTCTGCCACCTCTCCGGTAACTACATCCATTCGTAAACGTCGCACCCTCACCGACGCCCTTCATCCAGCTGGCGACCTTCTCCGCGCGGAGCAGAACCGCCCAGGCTCGGCGCACGGCGAGATGATCCGCACGTACATTAAGGAGGGCCAGGTCGTGCCTATGGAGGTCACCATTAAGCTCCTTGAGAACGCGATGCGCGAAGAGCTTGAGAAACCAACCGAGGGCGAGGGTTGGGCAGGCGGTAAGGGCCGCTTCCTCGTCGACGGGTTCCCGCGCAAGATGGACCAGGCGGTCAAGTTCGAGGAGGATGTGCGTCCCCATACACACCTCGCACAGACTGCTCATACACTGACGACTGAGGTCACAGGTCGTGGACGCGAAGCTGGTGCTGTTCTTCACGACGACGGAGGACGAGATGACGAAGCGGCTGCTCAAACGGGGCGAGACAAGCGGCCGCGAAGACGACAACGAGGAGAGCATCCGCAAGCGGTTCCGCGTGTACCACGAGCAGACGATGCCCGTGATTGAGTACTACAACAAGCAGAGCAAGGTTGCTCAGGTACGCCTGCATACACACCAGGGTTATTCCTTTCCTGATGCTGGTGCGCCCAGATTGATGCTACTGCCACAATCGAAGAAGTGCACATCAAAGCGAAGGAGGTTGTAGCGAAGACCTTCACTGGCGAGGTCCATCGCAACGTTACCGCCTAACCCTATGATATCACAAAGGACAATACACGCTTGGACAATCCTTCATACTAACACATGTGCTATTACTGGAAATCCTTCCCCATGAAGCAACATATCAAATAGAAATACACTTTACATTTCAGGGCTGAGAGTGATATCAAATGTACACCAAGAGCTTGTATCCGTCCAGGTTGTATAATGCTGTCGTAGTCGCTTTGCCTTTCGAATCTATAGGTAGGATCTCCCCATCAACGCAGACAAGATGGGCAGCTTCGTCATCCTCGTCCTAAGTATATTAACATGAATTGGAGAACAGAAGTGGGAGAATAGAAGACTCACCGGTACCCACTCCCACCCTGTCGCCCTAAAGTATTCTACAACAGACTCGCCCTCTGAGTCGTCTTCCACAATTTGATCACCTGGCCCATATTTCATGTTCGCATGCGCGCCATCCCTGTATGCACCCCCAAGTGCCGCAACTGATCGTGCAACAAATTGCTGTCTGGCCTCGCGGGAGTCAGACGAGACGTTCGGGTCACGTAACGGGCGGATGATCACGATGTCGAGCGTCGAGGGCGCGGGATGCGATGCAGGAGGGAGAGCAGCGTGCAAGGGCGTGATGCGGAAGGTCGGCTCGAGCCTGTCGACATTCACCGTCGACAGGAAGTACGCAAATGGGCCAGCCAGCTCTACGCGCCCGTCCTCTCTGACACCTTCCCCTTCATACGGCACGAACTGCTTCTTGCCCGGGCTGTATATCTGCACAGCAGGCCCGCCGGCGAACGTCACGCGCGCACTGTACCAACGCGTGATGTTCTGCTCCGCCGCGAGCTTGAAGCGTTCGATGCCGGGGTGGGCCGCGCGCAGCGCCTCGGAGTCGTGCAGGATCGAGGCGTGCAGGGCCGTCGACGCCACGACGGCGGCGATCGACGCCCGCGTGCCCTTTGCTGCGGCGTCGGACGCGCCGGCCGTGAACGTCGTGCGCGCGAGCGTGAGGGGCTTGGTCGACGGCGCCGCAGACAGCAGCGCGCGCACGGACCGCAGTTTGGCGGCGTCTTCGTCGTCGGGGGCGCCTGCGGCCGGAGGGAAGAGTGACGCATACAGCGCGTTGGCGGTTCCGCAGGGAACGAGGGCGAATGTGATGTCTCTGTCCGTAGTCTGAGAGGGAGACTCGTGCAAAGCGCTGACGATTTCGTGCAATGTCCCGTCGCCGGAGCCCAGTATGACTGAGACAGGGCCTTGCGTCTCCTCAAGGAATCGCACGATCACTTCCCCGCGTGTCCTTCGTGCGTCGTCGCGAGGACCTTGTCCGGGCTTTTGCCATGTTCGCGTAGGAGAGGTAAGACGGTCTGTTCGAACAGTGCCTGCGCCAGCCTGTGTCCGCACACGGGGTTGTAAAGCACTAGGAGGGGCATCTGGCGACGTGGTGGTCAGGATCAAAGAGCAGCTTGGTGCAGCACGTACGTGGGCGATAAGTACGCGCCGCAGCCCAGCCCGTAATATTGCGTGACCAATCCCCAGGTCTCACGCTATGTGTGCACCGGCGGGCAAAGCCCAGACGGCTCTTCGCGCGTATTTGGGTATTTTAGCCTTCTTGGACACCGACGGGATTTTCTGCTGAATGCGTTTATACGCCGGCGGGTAAGGCGACCTGCGCGCGGGGATCAACGTCCTGGGTGACCGGGTTGCCGACGGTTGTCGAGCGTCGCCGCCATGACCGCTGGGCCGTATGTCATAAACTGTTGCCACTCGGTTGGTGCCAGCCTTGAAGAGCGGTCGGCCTCTACGTTGAACGGCGAGTTTAGGCTGAGGGTGGCCATGGGCGACTCCGATGCGGTCTCAATGCGGGCGGTGACTTGAGCTAAAGCGGGCGCTTGGAAAAGTAATATGGTTGCGATCAGATGTAGAGATCAGATCACGATCTGATCAGAGATACTCACTTTATCTAATCTTGCCTCTGCGCTCGAGTCTCTCGCGCCTCGGTGACTATAATTGATGCTCTCCCACTACCTCCGCCTCAGTCCACGCCGTCCCTCCTTGTTCAGAGCCTTCGCCAGCATGGCTGCAGCACCTAGTTTTAAACCATTCACCCTTGCGCTCGTGCAGCTCGGCCAAGTGGGCGCGGACAAGTCAGGTACGATGGCACTTGTTGCAGCTACATGCGAGTCAGGAACCAATGGGCAGCGTGCTTTACACAGCGAACTTGAAGCATGCCCGCGAAATGATCCAGCTGGCTTCTAAGGGAGGACCTGGAGGCAAGAAGGTTGACTTGGTGGTCCTTCCGGTAAGCTCTGCGTCACGGCCTGAGTGTTGACCAGCCAGACAACTCATCCCACAACAATTAGGAAATCTTCAACTCACCATACGGGCACGTACACTTCCCGGTGTACGCCGAGACAATCGGATACAAGCCCGGCGAAGCCTACGATGTACAGAAGTCTGAGAGCGACTCCGTGAAGATGCTGTCCGAGGCGGCGAAGGAGACAGGAGTGTGGCTGCTTGGAGGTACGCAAGCAAGCAGGAGATCTGCCGCACAATTCGCGAATTTCATATGACTTGTCGGTACAGGGTCTATTCCTGAGAAGGCCGCAGATGGAAAGATATACAACACGAGTACTGTATACTCACCTAAGGGTAAGTTGTTCCAAGGACGCCGTAGGTCGATCACTACAGCAGGGCTGACATTTCTTCCAGGTGAACTCATTGCGATCCACCGCAAGGTTCACTTGTTTGACATCAACATCCCCGGAAAGATCAAGTTCACGGTACTCGAAGCACGCCTCATGCATACGTCCGTCGTCATCTCATCCCACTTCTTAGGAGAGTGAAACTCTGACTGGGGGCACAACCATGAACTATTTTGACACCGGTGCGCTGCCTCGTGCATACACCATGTGTCACAATTGATATCTTTGTTATGCCTCAGACTTTGCACGCATCGGCCTCGGTATCTGCTACGACGTCCGCTTCCCAGAGCTCGCCGCAACTGCTGCCCGACAAGGAGCCCAGGTTTGTATCTACCCCGGCGCATTCAACCTCACCACCGGTCCTCTGCATTGGAAGTTGCTTCAGCAAGCGAGGTATGTGGGTTGCATTTGTCAATATGGTCATGAGCTGAAAGTGCCCTGCAGAGCCGTAGACAACCAAATCTTCTTCGCAATGTGCAGTCCTGCCCGGGATCTCACCGCAGGCTATCACGCTGTAGGTTCTCATCATATCGGCCCAGTCTTGTCTAATATAAGCTGCGGTAGTGGGGTCATTCTCTCGTCGTCGATCCAATGTAAGTCTCGTCCTTCAGTGATGGTATGAAGACTCACAGCGTTGCTTGACACAGGGGTCAAGTTCTTGCCGAAGCAGAGCACGAGGAAGGCATTATATTTGCCGACATCGGTGCGTATCAGCATACTTCATTCCAGAAGCGAAGTCTCACCGATAGGACACAGACCCCGAGGTGTTCAACCAAGCCCGCGCTGGCATCCCTGTGACTACCCAGAGGAGATTTGACGTATACCCGGATGTTAGCAAGAGGTCCTAAACAAGAGGACAGCAACCATAACATTACATGTATACTGCTTGATCTTCTGATGCGTAAGTACATTTACAAATACGGCTATTGGAAGGGCATGCTGTGTGCTACATTGAGTAAATGACGACAGTCTTCAGAGACGCGACGGAGTATGCTCCAGTTTACCGGGCACAGGTGGTCCGCTATATGAAGTGCGAAGTGCAACATGAGTCCTGCACATACAGATGCCAATCACAATCGGAATGCCTTACTTGTACGACTGCGCTTTCAACTGTTGCACCTCCGCGACCGTTGGCAGCACAAAATCATACTGCCACACCCAAACCCTGCCCGCGATCTTCTGGACCTCATCCACGTCGAATCCCCAAGCCGCCCACTGCTTCGGATCCTTCTCCTCCGCGAGCGTCGAGACGAGCGACTTCTTGGTCGCGAAGACGGGGTCCGTGCCGAGGAAGGGCGAGTGCGACGGGTACATCGCAGTCGTCAGGCTGCACAGCCCCATGAGCACTCGAACGTGGCGGGACATAAGTCACAGAAACTCACTCGTCATATCCCGGCGCAGTGACTGTAAAATGGATGTGTGATGACCGGTGCGGGTGCCGTCCGAGCGCGTGCAGGAACTCTCCGATGGGGCCGTCACTGGGCTGCGGGTAGAGACTGAGCGACTGCTCTTCCACGCCTTGATGGGTGAAAGCACGTACTATAGGATATGCAGTAGGAAGAATGCCGCGGTAGTTGAACGTGCCGTTGGGCTCGGCGACGATGACAGCACGGTCGTTGATCTCCGGCCGACCAGGGTACTGCACATCGTACAGGCCGTCGCCGTCTGCTTGCCACTGCAGTATTTGCGTCAGCGCACGCGGGTGGGCAGACACAGAGAAGCAACCTCACCATCTCGGCCTTGACGCCCTGGATGTCTTCGCCCTTGGTGTTCTTCACCGTTGCGCTGAAGTACAGTGGCTCCCCGGCCGTGCTTGCAGAGGCGACAGAGGAGCCAGACGGAATCTCGGGGCAGTCGTTCGTCTTGAACGGGCCGGGCTCGCAGCCGTCCGTACATCCCTGTCATCGCGAGTGAGTGCAGCTCGCAGGAGACCGCGCGGCGGACGTACCGGGGGCTTCGGGTGGTTAATCTCGTCGATCAGGGCACTGATACCTAGACAGTCGCTGAGCAGGATGAACTCGTTCTTGAACTCCGTGCTCTCCTTGCCCGCGCGCGTGAGGTAGTCCACCGCGCGCGTCCACTCGGCGTGTGTCGGGCGCGTCTCGCGCGCGAAGGCGTGTATGTGGTTGATGAGGGACGTGAACAGCTCAAGGGTGCGCTTGTCTGGGCAGAGCTGCGTGTGCAGCTCGTTGACGTGGTCGGTGATGGTGTAGTCAGTGCCTTCCTGTGGACATATGCGTCAGATATGTGTGTGCAGGGTTGGATCGCTACTGACCCTAAAGTCCCTCTCCAGCGGCAAGTCCTTCGGGACCTCGTGCTCAAGCTGGGCACGGATGGCCTTGCCGACAAGCAGGGGGTCTTTCATTCTCTCTTCTGAGGCCATAATGGTAACAGCTGCAGTTCAGCGTTCAGGGTTGAGGATCCTGACGCGGGTTTGTCTTATGTATCTGCTCGGGACAGAATACGAGGATAGGGTGAGAAAGGAAGCGACCCAGTCTCCCACACTCCCAAGCAACTCATTATATGCGGACAGGTGCTCTCAAGCCGGAAAACATGCGCGTGTTCCCGGACGCGGACGAGCGGTTTGGTCAGCTGGTCTATACGTGCCGAGAGCTGCAGAGTCTGGTCATGAGTTATCGTACGCGCCTAATTGGTTGTGGCTGGCTGCCAGGCCAATATTGTTTCAAGCTGGTGAACGAAAAATGACTTCTTCTGGTGCAGAGTGTCGGTGCCGACAATCGTGTGGGTTCGAAGTGTGAAACCAATTCCTATTGGAGAAACAAAGTATTTGGCGAACATGTAAGGCTCACCGACCCAATACAACCTCGGCGCCATCTTCGACCTGATCAGTAAGGAGCTTGTCATTCTGCAGTCGAATCCGCTCATCTGCGTCCGCCGTCGAAGGCTTCTCAAGGTACAACGGCTGTGAAGGAATCAAGAGTATTCAACGGCATACGGCGCACGCCACGTACCGTTGTGTCGGATGACACGCCAAAATGGCTTGCCAGAAGATCGAGAGCTCTCCCCGTCCACATCGTCTAAAGAGACCTCAGTATACACCGCAGGGCAAAATATGTAGTTCTGTTACCTTCCGAAACCAGAAGATCTTCTCATCGCCTGGCTTGTCTTCCGCACACACTTTGATATGCAGTTTCTGGTCAATTGCGACGTGGGTATTTTTATCCTTGGGGTCGCCCGGCTGGGCCTTATGTCGCATCTTCATAAGCTCGACCTGGCGAAGCTGAGCAGCTTTCTTGGGGTTAGTCGGAGGTGTCTTGCGCTTCGCAGGAACAGTAGCTGGCGGAGGTACACTCGAGGACGCTGATTGGGTAGGAAAGATCTTCGCAAGCAACGCGAGCCCCGCCTCATTCCTTGGACGTGAATCCGATTGAGCGGGGCCCGTGCACGCATGTGAGTCTGGCTCACGATGGCTGTGGTAAGAATAATCGGATGTGAACATTGCTCTGCTGAGCAGCAAGATCATGAACATACCTTGCACAGAATGCCTGGCTACATCGCGGACATAGCGCAGGCTTCCTTCCCTCCTTGTCAGAACTGTTTGCGATGAAGGCCTCCAATGCAGGTTTGCTACATTTCTCAGCTGCACAACGCTGCAACTTCTGCTGAGGCTCCAAAGGTGTTGCAATAGGCAGCGTTTGCTGGGGACACGCATGAGAGTCAGGCGCGATGTGGTCTTTGCAGAAGAGGCGTCCGCAGGAACATTTGATGGGCAGGAAGTCGTTTACATTGCACGTCTCGAGCGAGCAGTGCGCGCCGATAGCGGGGATATCAGCCGTAGACATTATAAACAAAAGGATTGTGCTATGCTCGAGTGTAGGCAGCCCAGAGACGAGTGGTGGGCAGGAGTGAGTCTGGAGCCAAGGTGGTGGTCGCAGTCAAGTCGCAGTCAATAAAGCATGCACTGGCAGCGCTGTGCCGGGCGGCTCGCCATTCGCGTACCGTACTTGCACTCTCTCCACCCTACGCTCTCCAGCGATGAATATCATTGTACGTCCACTCTCCGAAAACGCTCATCTGGTGCTCATGGCGAACATAGGAAACTCTCTTTGGCCGGTCAGTCACCCCCGCGGAGCGGCTGCGGCAGCACCAGCGGGCCCTGGCGAAGGCGCAGCGCGAGCTCGACCGGGAGCGCACGAAGCTCGAGCAGCAGGAGAAGAAGCTGGTGGCCGACATCAAGCGTAGTGCCAAAGCTGGGCAGATGGTACGTCTCGTACCTCTGCTGTTTTCCGAGAGAGGCGTAATGCTGTTATAGAACGCATGCAAGGTTATGGCTAAGGACCTCGTCCGGACGAGACGCTACGTCCAGAAATTCTACCAGATGCGTACACAACTGCAGGCAGTCGGCCTGCGGATACAAACGCTTCGAAGCAACCAGCAGATGGCCGATGCGATGCGCGGTGCCACCCGGGTATGTCACCTCCCACTACATCCGTAGGTTGTCCGCTCTGACTTGCAGCACAGGCTATGGGTGCGATGAACCGCGGCCTAAACCTGCCGCAAATCCAGCGGATCATGAACGAGTTTGAGAAGGAGAGCGCGACGATGGACATGAAGGAGGAGATGATGTCCGATGCGGTCGACGATGTCATGGACGAAGGGCTGGAAGATGAAGAGGAGGAAGGCGACGCGATCCTTAAGCAGGTCCTGGACGAGATCGGTGTCGACCTCTCCCAACAGGTATGTATTTTGTCTCGCCTGACATATGCAGTACATCCGTATACTCAATGCTCACGTTATAGCTCACGGATGCGCCTACGGGCCTCGCAATCTCCTCAACCCTTACAGAGCCTCGACAGGCCCTTGCAGTTGGCGAAGGTGGCGGAGACTCTGGCGGTGGTATGTCCGACGAAGATGCGTTACAAGCTCGCTTGGATGCCTCCGTAAATAAACTTGCCACTTCCACAACATTTATGACACGATACCCCTTTCGAGAGATGGAGACATTACAAAACCCTCCGACACCATGTATATCCGAAACTGTAGATTGCAATAAATAGAAACAATAATCTCTAGACTCGCAGTCCTGCGACAAGGCGAGCTTCGTGCTCGTTGAGCTTCCAGGCAATCCCGGACCCATTGTAGAACTCCTCCACATCTTCCTCCTATGTGATCCTAGTTAGATGGTATACATTATTCGCTGCTAGACAGAGCACCCACCGAGTCAAGATTTAACAGCGTAGCTATCTGTTGAAGCCTTAAGAACTTCTCCCGGACGTCTCCAAACGCAGTCTGCGACGAGAGGTAGGTCGTCACAGCACGAAGGTCCCGGTCAAAGCGTATCGCTCCGAGCTGTGAACAGTTCAGCATAGACAAGCACAGTGACCCGAATGCAAGACGTGCCTCGGTATATTTGAGAGCCATCACGAATTTCTCCCACGGGCGGACCAGGACGTCCAGCGCAAGACCAAAGAACAGACGGAAGTTGCTCTCGGTAAACGTATCCTGCAGGCCATTCAGCACCCCTCCTTATCGGACTGCAGAGCCCACGCGCACCTTGTAGCCTTCAACGAGCCCCTCCCATGCTTTGACGAACCGTTTGCGCACTATGTCATTGAGCTCGGCAGCCGCGTAGCTGTCGTCGTCGAGGACATAGGACACGTCCTTGTAGACATCCGGGATAAACATCCGAAGCTTCGGTCGCAGCAGTTGGTTGAACAGCTGCTCGACCCCGGCCTGGCGTAACGGGTCAGCGACGCGGCACACACAGGGACAGGGCACAGCGCACCCTCAGCGTAGACCGGAATCGCGGCACAAGATTCGTGAAAGATGATATGCTGTTCCGCGCCTGCTCGACTTCGGCCTGGAGGAAGTTTTGCGAAAGCGCGGGAGAGGTAGAGAGCTCTCTGATCAGGCGTTCCATATGTGAGGACGACACGTCCAGATCGTTCAGCAGGATCTGACAGCTAGTGAGATGCAACTCGAGAATCAACTGGGAGGGTCTTACGATGAACGACTGTCTGCTCTCCTTCTCTGCTTTGGCAGACGGTCCGGCGCCGCCCGTCCGGTACACGTCGTCCAGCTTTTTCTTGATGACACCGGCGTAGTCACGATCCATGACTTCGCGAAGAGCCTCAGAAGCTCTCTCCACCACCGTGACACTGCCGGAGGACAGAAGCCGCGACAGCACGACTTTGAGTATGTAGAAAGCATCATCTGGTGTTGTAGTGATCGCAGGAAACTGTGTAAAGTCTGGTTTCGACAGGCTGTGTGCCTGGAAGTATTACGTTTAGCGTGACACAGGTTGGGAGTGACTCGCCAGCCTACTTTGTCAATGATGGTCCGCGTATACCATGTTTCCATGGGTATGTAGTAAGTGTTCAAGGTGTTCTCAAGAAGTTGACGCGAAGCCGAGGACTCTACGGCTTGTAGGGCATCGGACAACTCTTCACTCTGGGCATCCGCCGGATTTGCCAAGGATGCAGTCGGCGGAACACTGTGTTCCCCATTTTGCTCCTCGCTCTCATATTCCTGGTCTTCAAGCTCTTCCTGGTCAAACAAGACATCATTGTAAGCACAAAACCTCTGAGTAAAGCCACCCACCGTTAGCCTCTCGTACAAGAACTTTCTGAACAGACTCCAGCGACCCGCCATTCCAGAGACCTCGGTGAGCACCTTGTCTATCTCTCTCGCGTCCACCGTATCCTCCTCCGCTGTGTTCATTTGCGAAGCCATCCTGCGCATGGGAGCAGGCGCTGTCAGAGTTTGGAAGGTGGGACTCGCTGTTTCTGACAACTGTAGGAAGTCAGAACACAAGACGCGAAGCATTAACGGTAACATACCTTGCGCTTCATCGACCGTTCCTCCTCCCACCCTTCAATGAGACTCTTCGTTACCCGGTCCGACTCTTGCAGTAATCGTTGAAGCACGCTTGTCATCTTCCCGGTACCGTAGTACTTCTCGACCACTGGCTGATGTTGATCCACAATCATTGCTATGCTCTCATATAGAGCGGTGAGCGCGGTTATATAGTATAATGGAGATGATGCTAGTAAAAAGAAAAACACGTTGGCAATCCTCTGAGTGATAGAGGGACAAGACGTACTCTTGGCAGATGCTGGTGCGCGAACCTTGACCAAGTCAACCACGAACGATGCATACGCTTGTAGTCCTTCTTTCTCCCACCCAATGACGGGAAATAACTTGAAGAATCTCGTGGTAGAGGCTGCATCCCTCGACGTTGAGGCCTTTTCGAACTGTTCCCGAAATGTGCTGAGAAGCTGCTCTCTCGCATTCTGAAGGGTTTGCGCGGGCGGTAGAGGGCTTTCTGCACTGGGCTGGGTTTAGTCCATGAGAACGAGCAGCCCTTGCAAGCGAAATGATACGGACGACGGAGGTCTCTGCAAACGGGCCTGAAGTTACGTCCAAAGGCAGCGCAATGGCTCTCGCGCAATGGCGCGACGCAGACTCCCAGTCCTGGGCATCCATCGTGGCTTGCAGGGCCATGAGCGACGACTAAACAAAGGGTTGCGCATAAGCCTAGGTACATCCCGCAGTGAATAAGCTAACCTTGAGTTCCATGACCTGGCCCACCCTGTCGCCTGCCTCTCTCACTCTCTTCATCTCCTCATCCAGCAAGCGCACGCGGCCGCCCACTCTCTCCGCAGTCTTCGCCGTACTAGAGACAGTCCCTGCAAGTACGTATGCCTCTGAGTGCAATTCATTCAAACGAGGTTCGAGAGCTTGTAGGCGTGCTAATGCCTGGACGATTGGGTCTCTGGCGGCGAGCAGCGATGATAGGGATTGGGAGAGGTCGGTCTCTTCTGCCTCCAAGGCGGACAGCGAAGAGAGGATGTCGGGTAAGGAGGTGAGGGTTCGAGCATCTGCTCTCTGCGGCACAGCGTTGGATGCCATGGTGTGTGGTATGTATATACTTATTCAACAGGTTGAAGTAAGGCAAGGCATGTTTCGGTTCCTTGGTAGGTGCAGGCGCTTAGCAGGCGCGTCGGCGCGTCGGTTGAGACCAGGTCGAGGATGGCCATCACCGAAATACACGTGGCGCCGGAGCAGCAACCTCGAAGGCGCGCAGTGCGCATCAATCCCGCCCTTGACGAGTACCTCTCCTCCTTGTCCCCTCCCGTCATGAGCACGCTACAGTTCTGGAAACCCGGCACGAATGGCCCAGGGAGCTCGCTTGACAGAGCTTCAGAGACCGAGGAGAACATCGTACCCTCCGCTCCGTCCTCTGGTGCGATATCTATACAATCCGCGCGCGAGCGGCTTCCTATATTCAAGCATAGTCAATATATCCTTCTTTTGACTTGCATAGGATCTGTCTGACCTCAGCTATGTCTTAGGGAGAAAATTCTGTATTGTCTTGAGAAGTATGGAGTGCTGATACTGGTCGGGCAAACGGGATGCGGGAAGACCACTCGTTCGTACACTTGTTTGTTCACTGAGAGCTTGACACGGCTATTGACCCCGTCGCTTCAGAATTGCCGCAATACTTGTACGAAGCGGGGTGGGCTGCAGACGGGACTGTTATTGCTTGCACGCAACCACGCCGCGTGTCTGCAACATCCGTAGCGAACCGCGTCGCGACTGAAGTAGGCTCCATCCTAGGGGACGAGGTGCGCCCCGCCACTTCCTCTCTTCGCACGCACGCACTCACCTCGCGCAGGTCGGATACACGATTCGCTTTGAAGACGTGAGCGACAAGCAGCGCACGCGCATTCTGTACCTCACCGACGGCATGCTCTTCCGCGAAACCCACGTCGACCCGCTGCTGAGCCGCTATAGTGTCATCATGGTGCGTGTGCTCGCCCGCCCTCCTTTCCCGATTCTCATCCTGACGCAGCGCCGCCAAGATTGACGAGGCGCACGAGCGCAGCGTGTACACCGACCTCATCCTCGGGCTTCTCAAAAGTATGCACATTCTTAATAGCCATGCAGAGACACTCTAAGCACAGCTTTAGGATCCGCCGAAAGCGGCCATCGCTCAGAGTCATCGTGTCGTCCGCGACGCTTGACGCCACGTCGTTCCTGGAGTACTTCTGCGCGGGCAACGGCCCGGACGAGGCAACGATCGTAAGCCTGGAAGGGCGCATGTACCCGGTCGAGGTCGCATACCTGCAAGAGCCGGCGCCGGACTACGTTCGCAAGGCGGCCGAGACGGTGTGGAACATACACATGCAGGTGTGTGTACTTCTCCAATGTGTGGCTACACTCTGTCCTGACATTTGCTTAGCAAAGTTCTGGAGATATTCTGGTATTCCTCACAGGCCGGGAAGAGATTGAGAGATGTCTTGAGGAGCTGTCCGAGTATCTACCTACGTATGATATCTTGTATATTCTCAATAATTTCATACTGAATGTTGCGCAGATTACCCCGGAACGCACCACGGCTGAAGGTGCTAGCGTTGCATGCCGGGCTGTCAACGACTGAACAACTCGCAGTCTTTGAGCCTGCGGAACGAGGGACTAGGAAGGTCATAGTCTCAACAAACATCGCAGAGGTCAGTGACATTTACAGAATGCAATGAAATAGGGCGTTAACCGCTCGTGCAGGCCAGTGTTACTATCGACGGCATCAAATTTGTCGTCGACTCCGGTTTTGTAAAGGCATGTATGCCAATAGCGCACAAATCATTGTGGAATCTGACCGTTCAGCAGATTCGCACATACAATCCGACCTCAGCCCTCTCCTCGCTCGCCACGGTCCCCGTGTCGCTCGCCTCTGCCACGCAGCGCGCCGGGCGCGCCGGCCGCACCTCTGCGGGCATCTGCTACCGGCTCTACCCCGAATCCGCGCTGCGCGCCCTTCCGCACACGACCTCGCCCGAGATCACGCGCACGGACCTGACGACGCCGATCCTGCAGCTCAAGTCGCTCGGCATTGACGACCTGATGAAGTTCGAGTGGGTTACGGGCCCGCCGGCCGAGACGGTGCTGCGCGCGCTGGAGACACTCGTCGGTGCGGGCATGGTTGGCGAGGACGGGCGACTTACGGTCGTCGGCGAGAAGGTGGCGGAGTGCCCAGTGGAGGTGAACGTCGCTCGGATGGTGGGTTCCGCGGCTGAGGAAGGCAAGATCGAGTGGCTGACGTGCAGTACAGCTGTTCGCTTCGAAGGAGTACAAGTGCGGCGAGGAGATGCTGACCATCGCCGCTATGACATCTATACAGGTAGGTTCGCGGTTGTTCCAGTCAATGGTTATATTCATTGAGCATTTAGGACGTTTTCATCATCCCCGATGGCGCTGCTGGGGCTTTGGCTGAGCTCGAGCGCAGAAAATTCACAGCCGAGGAAGGAGTAAGCCTCCAGGGCTACACCGTGACTTTCCTCAACTAATCACCTCTCACTAGGACCACCTCACACTGCTGAACGGTACGCCCCTCGTCCACCCCTTTCACCTGACTTGTGCTCACAGTCCCACCAGCGTACAACGGCTTCACGCGCTACGGCAAGTCCGCGTCGTGGTGCAAATCGCACGCGCTCTCCTTCCGCGCCATGTCGCGCGCGGTCTCCATCCGGGCGCAGCTCAAGAAGTACATGCAGCGCTTCGGGCTGCCGCTGGAGAGCTGCCAGGGCGATGCGAAGCGGCTGCGTGAATGTTTGGTGAGCGGGTACTGGCGCAACGGCGCGCGCTGGGTTGCGGATGGGACGTACCGCTCCGTGCGGGGCAATGTCGTGAGTGGTTCCACTCAAATAGGTAGTGCGGGAAGCTCAAATTTTTTGGAGACTTTGCACGTGCACCCTCATTCTGTGCTGTTCACGCGCAAGCCGCGCTCGGGATGGGTTGTGTTCCACGAGATGGAAGAGACAAAGAAAACACAGTGCGCGCGCTCCTACTTTCGTTGAGCGATCGTTTTCTTACGTCTTGCGCACAGAATTCGTATTCTTACGGAGATTGAGCCGGACTGGTGAGCTCTTCTCATATTTAATGCGACGCTAGTTTGCTGACATACTTCGCAGGCTTCTAAAATATGGCCATACATTCCGTGACAAATATACAGGCGCCGCTGTATAATATATATCTCCTCCGTATGTGCCGCCCATGAAGGCGTTATGCATTGCAATCGATGAGTAGACCAGCGGTTCCTCGTTATCAAGATATTCTTGCTGCAATAAGCTCAAAGTTCAGTTGTCAATGCCACGATAAACATCGTGAGCTGTATATGTGCTAACCGGGCTAGACGACACCCCCTGCTTCCTCATTTCATTCATCATGGACCCGCATAGTGACCATGAGCCCGCTCCAGCCGCCGTCCAGCCCACCGTCCCGAGATTAGGTGACGAAGTCGATACGAAGCAACTCAAATCAATACCGCTGAAGCCGTGGGTGGAGGTGGCGTTCCTAACGACACATGGGCCGCAGGCCACTCCTCGCCGCAATGTCACCACAGTCTTCACTAGAGCCTTTCTCAAGACGTTGTCTTTCAATGTACGCGATCCGTGCTAGACCATTTCACCTGCATGGTAGTTGACTAGCATTTTGGACTGTGTCCGCTAGGCTACAATCAACCTCTGCGCAGATACGGTGATGGCCTACATGACCAAGTCGTCTCAAAATCCAAGTGTGTTCGCTCCACCTGATCAGGTGGTGGCGAAGGACTTCATCAAGCAGGGAAGCAATGGGAAGGAGTGGAAAGATCCTATCGCATTAGGCGTTCATCTGCGATATGAGCACTTCGATGGGCGGGTTGAAACTCAACAGCTGAAGCTGTTCTCGTATGATCATGACCAGCAGTGGAGAGAGCTGGTGGACCACATTGCCTTCCTCACTGTCGAGAAGCTTTAGTGAGTTTTTGACTTGCCTTCTTGATATCGCGCGGCGTAAGGCTCATCGACGTTGTAACTCCCATTTATTGTGCTCAGCCCACTGTTAGGCTAGACGGGCGTTGGCATGCGGCTTCGTACCGGGTTCCCTGTCTGCAATGTCTTTTTCCAGAAACACGTTCACCTGAATGGCGTGCTAGGTGTGATACGACGCACTCTCTTTGTTCGTCTAACTTCCGCACCTGCAGGGCGAGTAACTCAAAGTTCAGATGTCGACGTCATAAAAATCAGCGCTGCTTACTAGCTAGGTACACAGCCTAGATATCTAGAGCGGGCGATGCAGCCCAAGTGCGACTTCCAATCCCAACTGCCATGGCCACCCGCCCTGAGTACGCTCCCGTAGCTGTCCAGTCCACTAATCCGCAAATAAGCGACGAGTCAGTCACCGAATCTCAGCCTCAAGCTGTGGCAACATTAGCCTCCACTGGCCTCAGTGCTGCCCCGCAGCGCTTGCAGTCAATTCCGCTCAAGACGTGGGTGGAATTGGTCTTCCGGACGCGGTACGGAGCGAAGCATCCAAACACCACTCGCTCGATTGTCACTACAGTCTTCACGAGAGATTTCTTCAAGACGTTATCGTTCAACGTGAGTCAGGCGCCAGTGTACATCTCGACCGTCCCACCTATGCCGGGATTGACCCCCAGTGAGAACTGCGAATATTGAGGAATATTGAGGAATATCGTGGTACATGAGAAGCCCGTCCGAGATAGGCCGGTCTACCGGCAGCTATCTCTAGCTATGCTCAGGCGCCAAGACGTGGCTTTGTGGTGGCTTTACTCCTTATTTTACTGTCTTTTAAGGCTATTGGCACTGCACTGACGTTACAACTCCATGACGTGGTCCACCGCATCTACTTAAGGTTAACGCGCCTTGCTCTTTGCCACCTATCTTTTCTCTTCCTCTCTACCACACATCGACCCAGCAGGACCACCAGAAGTTGCAAGATCAACATACCATTGTCCACACAACGCCAAACGAAGCGAGACAGCAAGAACGTGTCATCACCCCGAGCGCAGCTCCCAGTGGTTAGGACGACACACGAAGACCTTTTGTCCAGGACGGCGCGTGAAGACCTGTCGCTTAGGACATCGCGCGCAACACGGCGCGCAAGATGAGAACAATGCGCGAGGGCCTGTCCTACAGGACAACGCGCAACACCCGCGGGATGGCGTGCGGGACAGCGTGCAGGAGTCGACGGCGTGCAAGACGGCGTGCAAGGCAACAGGCAACACGACGCGCAAGGATCTGTCGCACCGGAAGCAAGTGACCTCGTCACATACCGGGTCTACTTCGAGAGGGACTAGCAGTAAATGCATGTACGCAGTCTCTTGTCGGGTACTTCGCTGTCACACTGACTTAAACTTCGCACTCTGTACAAGCTCTCGAGATGGCTGCGAAATCAGTAAGTACTAGTTCTTTGCTACTTATTAGACCTATTGATTCACAACGCTTGTAATAAGGCACTACAATCGCGAAACCGTGACGGACTGGCGCTGACAGAAAGAAAACCAAGGCATAAACAGACACTCACATGGAACAGCTAAGGTACGCAGTCACACGTCGTGGCTCCCGTGCATGGAAGGCGTTGACTCCCAGTACAGAATGCGCCGGTGCTATGGGAAAGCGTGAGCGACGGCGGCAGCTGCTGGAAGTAGTGTAGGCCGAGCGACGGATAGAGGGCAGTGGTTCGGCGTAGCGCGGAATAGTGGGGATTAGTATGAAGCGGGACGAGATATACTACAGTAGCCCATAATAGTCCCGCATAGATTAGCATATTTTTGACATAGCTCATAATAGATATGTTGCAATTCTGCTATATCGCACAGGAACGCGGGCACCAATGTATTGGATTCTACGCCAGTCTATGCTAAGTACGTGACAATAGACCAGCGTAGCTAACGCATGGTCATCTTTAAAAAGTAGCTATGATAAAACGGATTGTTCCAATGTGAGCTACTGTGGTCTATTTGTCCTGGGCGGCGTAGCTCCGGATAGTTTCGGATATTACCGAATATCCGCGCTTCTCACTGGGATTGACCGGTGACCAACGTTTTTGACGCATCGTGTTAGGCAACGTTTGAGCTCTGCGCAAATACAGCTCTGGCATACATGACTGAGTTACTCCAAAATCCACATCGTGGGTACGGCCCGGGCGCGGGTTCAGATGCTGTAGTAGCGGCCGAGTTCATCCAAGACGGGAGCAATGGAAAGGAGTGGAAGGAACCAATTGCACTGGGAGTGTTTCTACAATATGAGCACCTGGATGGGCGGGTCGAGACCCAAAAGGTCAAGCTGTTTTCGTACCCTCACGACCAACAGTGGCAAGAGCTGGTGGACCATATTTCCGTTCTTGCGATCGAGAAGCGTTTGTGAGTCCGCCCATCTACATCCAGGGTGTTGCGTGGGTTGTGGCTCATAGGCTACGATTTCATTTAGTCCGTTGACAGGCTAAACAGTCCTCGCAGCTTCAACCAACTCCTTGCGCGCAGTCGTCAGGCGAGCCTCCCGCTTTGTTATGCTACTACAGTAACTCAGCTGCGGTGCTTGGGAAGAAAATGTCGGAAGGGAGGTTCACTGAGTCTGTGGTACTCATGTCGGTTCGTACGACTGTAAGCAAGTGATACTGCCAAGTTAGCATACATTCTGGTGCATAGTGGAAGGAACCGGGCATCCACTGCTCAAGCGGCACTAGGAGCAGTACTACGAATTCTTGTTTTGGTGTGGCGCGGATTTACATATATGGCTACTAGGCCCCAGCTTGCCTCGCTTGCCCGGCTCTGAGTCTCCGGCCCTAAGCGACATGACTACGGCGTCCAATATCAATATCTCCGCCCTCACCTTCGCTAGTGAAGCCACCGCCGTCTCCGAGTACGACCCCGACGAGTACGAGAGGACGTCCTATTATAACGGCATCACCGGAGATGACGACCACCCGGATCTCGTGTACCGGTCGGACTTCCGCACCACGCCTTTTCCCAAGCCCGCCGGCAGACACGCCCATCTCCCCGTCAAGTCGCTCCGCGGCGTCTTCGACACCCGCTGAACAGTGTCTGGGACACTGCCGGTCCCCAAATTCATGACCTGATCAAGGCTCGGAACATCCACTGGTCGTCCATCGACCCTGCCCGCTTCTTCACGCACGCACCGCTGGGAGAGGGGTCGAAGGGGAGTCTCGGTCCCATCGTCATCTGAGTTGGCGTCATTCCCGCATCTACCTCCGCCAATACCGCCCACGACGTCTCCCAAGATATCCTTGACCTTCTGCGGAAGAACGGAGTCGACGATGCTGTCGTAGAATGGCGTGAGGCGGTCCCGCAGACGCTGGCAGGCCCCCGCTTATGCGCCATGTCGGCAGCATCAATTCTATCCATTATGCCCTTCGCTTCCTTACTCCTCTTCACGGCGTTCCCCTCGCGGCCGAAGAAACGGAGGAGGAGGATTCCGAGGCACACTTACGCTCTGGTTCCATGAAAATCAAGACGAGGACGGCAACCCCAGCAACAAGGTCTACGGAGTCAGCAGCTGTCATGTCCTGCGCAAGGACACCACAGTCGAATACGAACACAGAGGCGGCACACCCATGAACCATGTCAGAGTGTGCGGCATGCGTCGATTCGAGCGCGGCCTCGACGAGGTCACCCAGGCTGTTGCTCGTCATCGCTTTCTCGCGCACCGTTGGGCCCGGGATATCGTCCACCTGCGGGCGGAGGCGACGCAAGACGCGGAGAACGTAAGAATGATCAGCGCAACGCAAAGTGGACGACGAGACCGACGCCATTGCCGATCTCGAGGCCCTCTACGACGTCGTCACGACAAACTGGTCCCACATCAAGCTCCACCGTACCATTGGGTACGTCCAATATGCTGCAGCCATCTCGGTCGACGTCGAGGGCGGCACACTATATACCTCGGACTGGGCTGCATTCCTGGCTGCTGAGGCGAAGGTCAGGGAGGAGTTTAAGGGCAACATTGTCGATCTCGGTGCGTTTCAACTTATCTTTCCTGTAATCACCTCGCTGAATGAAAACCACTTCTCTCAGGATCCAAGTACATTCCTCCAGATCTTGCAGGCATGTTCTATTCTCTCGGTGGCGGTCCGACCACGTTCAAATTTCCCCACGGGAGGAAGCTCCACATCGAGGGCTGCGCCACGCAGGACGACCTCGGCCACCCTGCAGAGCTCGACAGCGAAGGCCAGCGCTGCCTGATGGTCGGCAAAAACGGCAGCACGACCGATCTCACCATCGGACGTTACGCCGGCCTCGTTTCTTTCACCAAGAACGAAGTCGGCATCGAGTGTTGAGCTCGGTATATACAACTCGGGCAACAAGGCGGTCGAAGTCTTCTCCGCTAAAGGAGACTCGGGCGCCCTCGTCTGGCACATGAAGCACGGTAAAGCCCGCATTGTAGGCCAACTCCACTCTGGACGCAACAAGGGCGGCTCGACCAGCAACCATGTAACGTACTGCACGCCTGGCTGGTACCTTCTGGAGCAGATTCAGAAGAGATTCAAGTATGCCGACTTCTACCGGACCACCTGGACAACTTGAGAGCAACATTGGTGGTTGTAAAGGTTTGTCTCTTTCTTCTGTCTCGTGCTTTCGTACGCATAGCTGACGAACGTCAACGCCAGCGTCATCTTCTGAGGGCTTTGGTCCGCAATTTAGGCCCCACACACTGAGCCACCCCTAATCGACCCCTACCGGGAACTGGCTACAGTGTGTCTAAAATTTCCGTAAAATCACCGTAATTTCCCTTCCAGCGCATACTCAGAGGGCTGTGAGTACTCCAGATGTAAGACAAGCAAGCGTATAGTGCTTCAGAGCCAGATTGAAATTGGGTGGCTCAGTGAGCGGCGGATGTCTGCACACGCTACGTACACTGTGAGCTTATTTGACTCTAGTGGGGCCTGGTCTGGGTTGGGCGGCGGACGCTTTGTATGAACTATATGTGGCCCGCACTTTCTCTCGCGGCGTGAGTGCGCTGAGGCTAGAAGGAGTGGGATCACCACGAGCTGGATGGAGCCATTGCGTCCTCGACCTCTCTGGGCTTCCTGTGCGGCCACTCGGATGCGTGGGCAGGGCAGGGAACAACTGAGGATCAACGGGCACGCGGCATGACGCCGCATCGCAGCTCATTGTATTACTTATTATGAGCCCGTCGAAATGAAGGACCCTGCCCGCGGGCCTTGTTCCCCGTCCCCCACCCTTGCACCGCCCGTCGCTTGTCCTGGCTCTGCTTCCCACTTTCCTTTCGCTGCTGACCTCGTAATTTTTGTATTCATAGCCCAAAATGTCCTCTGCGGCAAGCCCTCCAATTGCAACGAAGACGGCAACATCGGTCATCGTCGCAAGCGCACAAGGGACCATTATCACCACCACCGTCTTCGACTCGCCCAGCAGCACCGTGCCGGCGGACGCCTCCCCGCCCTCGTCCGCCACGCGCACGGCGAACGCGGCGCTCCCAATTGCCGCCATTGCGGGTGGCGCAGCGGCCGGCGTCGTTCTCGCGCTTGCCGCGGTGCTCGTCTGGCACTACTGGGGGCGATCTATCAAACGCAAAGAGGCGGAGGAGCGGAAACAGAAGGTGCGCGGCGCTGGGTCTGCTCAGCACAGCGGCGATCCTGGACTAATAGTGGGTGTGCCAGTTTGCGTTCAAGCAGCTGCAGGAGAACACGCGGCGGAATGCGTCGGGCCCGCGGGACTTCAGCAGCTACATGCCCTCGTTCTCCTTCAAGGGCGAACGCAAGGTGCAGTTCGTCGCGGCGGGCGCGCCGACGCCCTCGCGCGAGTCGTCGTTCTCAGCGGCAGGCGAGAAGGAGAAGGGCGGTGCGTCGCTCGTCGTTTTCTGTCGTGACAGGATGTTGATGGTGCGCTTTAGCTATGGCGGAGACCCTCTCTTCCGTCCCTCCGTTCACCGCGCGCACGCTGAACCATGCACCCGCGCGACCAAGCCCGCTGGCGCACAGCCTCAGCCCACCCGCCAGCACCGCGCCCTCGCCGACCGAGGCCTCGCACCCGCTCTTGCCCGGGCGCCCCGACACCGACGCCTCCCAGGCGCCGAGCGCCGCCGCCGGCCCCGCGACGCTCGCCGTCCCTGCGCTGCACCACAAGAGCTCCGTCGCGAGCAGCGTGTCCATGTACTCGACGCAGAGCGGCGAGGAGCGCCAGCTGCGCGTCCCGCCCGCGCTCATCATGGCCGCGTTCGCGCGCCCCGACCCGACGCAGCCCGTCATCGCGGAGTACAGCCCCGTCGCGCGGCTCTCGGCGGCGGAATACGACGACCCGAACCGGCTGTCGCACTACAGCACCACGTCGCGGACGTCGCAGCCCGACGTACCCATCGGCTACGCCAAGTGACCGTCGGCGTTCATGCAAGACGCTCATGATCCCGAACTGTGAGACTCTAGCAGGGTTTTGTTGTTTATTACGGACCTTTTCACGCACTCTCACGGATTAGTTACGAGCGGATGACTTTAGACTCGGACATTAACATGGACCTACGTACCTACTTGTTCTCCTAGTTTTCGTACTGCTCTGTTCGCGATGTGTAACGATATCTAACGCTGCGATGTAATTGTAGAAAAACGTGGTATTACGAACGCAGAGAACCCATGCAACGTTCCGATGATCGGTAGCAAAGCACGAGGCAAAATTTCTGGGGTGGTCTTGTGTTGACAGAAGAAGCACAGTGCAGTCTTGCAGTTTGTTCTTCTCGGTACAGATGAAGCGCACGCTCGTCCTCGCTACTGACGACCTGGAAACTGTCACAGCACCGGTATCTTCGTGTCTGACCGTACTGAGCTGCGTATGATCAGCGACATTACGATGCGAATCCGCGACAGCCCCATTCCGTGGCAGAAGGCAGAGAGGAAGAAGCACTTCGAAGCTGGGCATGGCCGGCGGAGGTCATATCCGTTCATTTCACCCTCGGCGGGCGAGTGAAGCAAGATGTGAAGAGTTGGCCCAAGTCTTCCCTACTTCGGTGATTGCAGCATCAACAGCGTTGACCAGCATTTCGGCTGGCACAGGAATGTTGACAGCGGGAGCCGGTGGGTGTGCTGCTCTTCCTTTCCTCTAAGCGTACACCGACTTTTATGATGTGTATGAGCGTGTAGCTGGACACGCAAATATGCTAGAGCACTGCGCAGATTAGTTGCTCTCGTGTGAGGCCACATACCTCGAGCTTCTCGCTTCTACCGTTTTATTCGTGATGCACAAAGGTGTCCAGAGATGCTGTATTATAATTTTATGCGAACACGACCCTACGATCGCAACGAATCTATGTAATGCTTGAACGCAAAATCTTCAGTACGGTCTTCCGCGAGTAGCACAGCACACTGCTCACCTGCTCTACTTTAGAGACGGCATTTTTGAACTCCGTCACTTCCCGGAAGCAATTCAACGAGGTTGTAGGCTGCGACCTGACACGTACACAACCGTCAAGCAGTCAAACAAAGCAGCCGGGTAGCCCATGACTCACTTGTAGCAATTCACCACCGCCTCGCTCGCCGTCTGCACCTCCGGGAACGCACTGAGGGCCCTCCGCGTCTGGAAGCGGCCCACCTTCTGCCGCAGCTCCTCCAGGTCGCCCAGCAGCACCGCGCTGCTCCCCACGCCGCCCGCCGCGCCCTCTGCGCCCTCCTCGCCGTCCTGCGCACTCTCCGTGCCCGCCATCGCGCGCTCGCGGTCGAGGTTCTCCTTCTCCAGCGCCCGCTCGATCTCCTGCCGCACCTGCGCCTCCTCCTCGCGCAGGTGGCTCAGCTCGGCCTGGATGCGCGCGCGCACCTGCGCGTCGAGCGTCGCCTGCCGCTCCGCGGAGGGCACGGGCGACGCGGTGTTGTCGACGAGGTCGTTCACGACGTCCTCCGAAAACTGCAGGGCGGCGCGCGAGGGCGGTCGGGTGAGTCAGCGTCGTGTGCGGTGTGAGGTACAGCGCAGGGGAGGCTGCGTACTTGAATGGGGGTCTCTGAGAAGAAGACCTTGTCCTCTGCGTCTGACTTGGATTGGCCGGCACCCATGACAGCGATTACCCGCAGAAGGGACGGCGCGAGAGGGTGAGTTGCAACATGCGCCGAGCGGCGGGCGTACTGTCTGCGTCCGCACCCGGTTGACGCCTGATGGGCGCTCCACCAGTGTATGTCCTGTTACGGCAGCCGAACAGGATCGTCACTAACGAAGAACATCTTGGACTTGACTTAACAGGGTATACTTCGGCGTGAATGGGTCGCTGCGTGGCTTAAATACCTGAGAATATGCTAACTGTAAGAGCAAAACTACTAGAAATTCTCCGAGCCAGATATTCAATCAATGTAATAGTATTTCTACTTCAATTACAGGCTTGGCAAGTTGGCAACTGGTGAGTTCCATTGGCCAGACTCAGATGCATACCCCTGGCCCGATAAACTCACTTTCAACCTTCACTCACTTATTGCTGCAGCCAGATCACAATTGTAGCACGGCAAAGTGGGGGTTTGCAGCGAGGACTGTTTACTGGTCTGCCGACGGACTAAAGGGAATTGTAGTCTATGCGTCACACCTCGCGCAACACCCTGGATGTAGATGGACAGACTCACAAACGCTTCCCGATCGCAAGAACGGAAATATGGTCTGCCAACTCTTGCCACTGTCGGTCGTAAGCGTACGAAAACAGCTTAACCTTTTGGGTCTCAATTCGCCTATCCAGGTGCTCACATTGCACAAACACTCTCGGTGCCATTGGTTCCTTCCACTCCTTTCCATTACCCCCGTCTTGGACGAACTCTTCTGCTATGCGATGATCTGATCCCGCGCCCTAGTGCCTATGCGGATTTTGAAATAACTCAGTCATGTATGCCACAGCGAAACCAGAATTCATGAGGGCCTCAGGAAAAGTGGCAGTCAAGTGCCAATTGCAGGGCAGTTACTGAGTTGAAGTGCAATAACACAAAATATACTGTCCGTACATACACACCTACTCCTACAGCGGCCGGCACAGGCCCAACGATTATGTCTCCTCCGTCTCCGCGAGGGCCGCCTCGTTGAGGGCTTCCGCCTCCGCCATGAGCTTGTCCTCCAGCGCACCGATCCGCGCCTCCGCGTCGCGCCGCTCGTGCTCGAGCTCGGCGTACCGACCCTGCAGCATGCGCTCCCGGCCCTCGAGGCCCTCGACTTCCTCCTTCAGCGCCGTTACGCGCGCCGGGCCCGCAGCCGCCTCGTCCGCGCGCAGCCGCGCAAAGCTCGTGTGCGCGACGCTCCCCGCCTGCAGCGCCGCGAACCCGCCCGTGAGCTGCGCCGCGAGCGCCTGCGCGCGCTTCTGGTACCCGCCGAGCACTTTCGTGAGCTTCGCCTCCGCCTTCGCCGCCCGCTGCGCCTCGCGCGCCATCGCGTCGCGGCACTCGTGCAGCTGCGCGGCGAGCCCGTCGATCCGTGCGTCCGCGGCGAGACTGTCTGCCGCGACCCACCGCTTGCTGGCCGCGTCGAACGCCAGGCGCGGCCGGATGTCCGCCCACGAGGCCGTATCGTCGACGTCCTCTTGGTTCGCGAGGACGGACAGGCCCTCCTTGAGCTGCTCGACGTTAGCGTCGGGATAGCCCAGGGCACCCGCCAGCTCGGCCTGGATCTCCGCCTTGGCGGTCGCGACGAAGTCGTCCGGCGGAACTTCGTACGAGGACCGCGTGCCGCCGGGGAGCGCTGTACCGGGTAGGGGGAACGCGATCGAGTCGTGGCGCAAGAGGCTTGCGAGCTCTTCGTTCACCAGCCGCGACGCCTCGTCCTCCGCCGACAGGCTCAGGTTCTGCAAGAGCTGCTCGATGTCGACGTTCGGCGGCCGCGGCAGGTCCTGCTGTACCGATTGGCTCCGTCGTGCGAGAGCCTTGCGCTCCTCCTCTTCCCTCAGCCGCTTTATCCGCGCATCCCGCTCCGCCGCGTCCTCCTCCGACAACGGATTGCCGTCCGCGTCCTCCTCGTCTTCATCCTCCGGTAGGAGCAGCTCAAAGTTGTTTTCTGGCTTCGGCAGGCTCATGAAGCCCGCCTTCAGCGCGCGCTTCGCAGACGACGTGTGCTGTTGCCGCTCGCGCGGGGTGTCACCGACCACAGAGTAGCCGTCCTCGGGGTTGATGCTCAGGTTGTCCCGCATCGGTGTGCGCAGCGGCGTCGCGCCAGTCCGGGTCAGGTCGCGCGGTGTGGCCCCAACGTCCGTGCCGCCTGCCCGCAAGGGCGTCGCGAGGGGATTTGGCGTGAATGCGACTTGGTGTCGGGGCGTGGCACTCTCGAAGCCAGTGCCACCAGCGGGGCCCACATGCATTGGTGTATTTTCGTCCCCTAACAGCGGTGTCTGAGTAATGGTCATATTTCGCAGGTTGCGTGCTTCGGACATGACGTTGTCATCTATAGCAGTCACTGTTCAGAATACGCGCATGATGAACCGATGTAAGAGACACTGACATTGGGGGCCGTTCGCGGTGTCCGCGCCATCCTCGCCTTTTCCAGACCCTCATAGTCGCTCAGCAGCCGATCTGTCGCTTCGGTACCACCGGCCACCAGAGCCTTCGCCTCCTCACCCGCCTGTCCAATCTTCACGATTTCCTCCAGCTCGTTCTCGCCCACCTGCGCCGCGGGCAGCACCAGCTTCCTCCTCCGCCCAATCGACTCCGCCTCCTTAAGCTTCTGGATTTGCGCGTCCCGAGCGGCAACGAATTTGGTCTGGTGTGGTCCACTGTCGCCCTCCTTGCCGCGCTTCTGGCGTTTCTTGCGCTCTTCCTCTTCTTGCTCTGGCTTGCGCTTGTTTTCGAGCCGTCGAAGCGTCTGGCCGACGGGTGCCGTGGTCTCGCGTGCTTGCTCGTCTGAGGTGTCATAGAAACCTGCCGCCGGCTTCTTCTCAAACGGAATGTCTGCGTTGTACTATGCATCGTTAGTAGGGTTGGCTTGGCTTGCATTAATATACTCACATCCATGCCTTTCTTCTTCGTCTTGTGTCGCATGCTGTAAAGTCGTCAGGAATCGCATCTATAGCGAACAGAATTCCATTACGCACATGATACCCGCTGCCTTCAACTCTCGCTTCTTCTGAAGCACTGCCAACCGCCTCGCTTCCTCCAGCTGACGTTCACGCGCCTTCCGCTTGGCCTTTTTACCTTGCGTGTTGGCAAGACGCGCGCGCCTCGGATAACATCTCCTTCTCTGTGCAACCATGAGCAAGGGCACAGCATGAGCATACCAATTGACCTACCGTCTTCGTCCATGTCAATAGGATCAGGTCTTGCAGGTTTCGTCTCCGGGTCGGGGTCAATCTCGCCTGGGCGCAGCCGCCGGACATCGTCTGCACTGGGACCTGCCTCGTCTCCCGGACCTGCCAGCCCCAGCTCCTCGTTCTCCTTCGCCTCTGCCTCGTCCAGCAGCTTTTGATACCGCTCCAGACACTGTGTTGCTGTCCG
Source organism: Terana coerulea (assembly GCA_024811115.1). Lineage (NCBI taxonomy): Eukaryota > Fungi > Basidiomycota > Agaricomycetes > Polyporales > Phanerochaetaceae > Terana > Terana coerulea. The sequence continues at coordinate 30,158 of JAKOGH010000446.1, forward strand.
TCCGACGATGGGGGCTATCGTGCGCCATTGTGTTGGCATAAGCTTCGCGAGGTGGAGCAGCTTCTCATCTTCCGTCTGTAACGCGTATGGTGTTTAGAATGTTGACATGGGAGTGTGAGAAGAGCGTACCTTTGACCATTCCGTCTTCTTGATTGGAGGGGTCGAGCCATTCGTACCATCGAGCTTTGCATTGCTTGGGTGTTTTGCGGACCAACAGCGATGAGATACGCGCCCTGTATGCTGTGAGCGGCTGAAAAGTCCATATGTTCGACTCTGTACTCACCACTGGTTCTTCCCGTACTTGGCAATGGCGGCCTTCAAGACCTCATCTTCGGTGTTCTGCGAAGTACAATGAGTGTTATTCGTGACACAGCTTCGTGCTACCATACCTTCCAAACACCTATGAACAAGAAACATGAGGTCATTTTGGGGCTCTGGGGGAATAGCAGTCTTCACATACCTCCTTTAATGATGATTCGGACCATGCTGCCAGTAGAGACCGTAAGTTGAGGTCAGGGATGTGAGCAGTCGCTGCCTGAGAGCTTGAGCGCCCACTCTGACGGTGCCGTTCCGTCGCCACGTGCGGCTCGGCAATGCCCGACCTTCACAGCGGCGGAGGCTTGTCATAGTCTGTTAAGCAGCTTCACTCACTGCCGTTCATTCTCAACCTTCGTCTCTACTAACGGCACTCGTTTCGAAACAAGCAGACACCTCCCGCCATGTCTGAACGTAAAGGTACGCTCTCAAACACCTTTTCAGCCAGAGCACAGTAGCTGACCACCTCCTCTTGCAGTATTGAACAAGTACTTCCCCCGGACTTCGATCCGTCTCTTATCCCTCGCAGGAAGCAACCGAAGAATTCGCAGCAGGTTGTGCGTCTGATGGCACCGTTTTCTATGCGCTGCAATACCTGCGGAGAGTACATTTACAAGGGCAAGAAGTTCAACGCGCGGAAGGAGACAGTGGAAGGGGAGGATTACTATGGTATCAAGATATTTAGATTCTACATCAAATGGTATGTCTACAAGGCTTCATTAGCTGCTTGGGTGTGCTAATATGACGCCGACAGTACTCTCTGCTCTGCTGAAATCACGTTCAAGACAGACCCGAAGAACACAGACTACTCCGCTGAGCATGGTGCCTCACGCAACTTCGAGCCCTGGCGAGATGAGCAGGCGGTCGTGGAGGAGGACCGTCTGGCGAAGATGGAGGAAGAAGAGAATAATCCGATGAAGGCCCTCGAGAACCGGACGGTGGACTCGAAGCGCGAGATGGACATCCTGGACGCGCTGCAAGACATCCGGGCCCGCAACGCGCGGAACGAGCGGGTGGGGCAGTCGTCTGCGGATCTGCTGGACCGAGTATACGCAGAGGACGAGGAGACGGAGGAGGACCGAGCACAGAAGAAGGCAGAGGAGGAGGACGAGGCGTTGGTGCGGCAGGTCTTCTCCAAAGTGTCGATGCCCACCCCAGGGTCGTCGGGCTCCAGCTTGCAGGCAAAGGAGGAGAAGGTTGTGACCGTGAAAAGGAAAGCAGACGGAGATGAGCCCGACCTGCACAGCCTCTTGCCGGAGTCTACACGGACGTTGATAGCGTCAAAGGTGGCTGCGATACCGGTGGTCAAGAAGCGAAAGACAGACATGAAGAACTCGTTGGGCATCAAAATAAAGAAGGCCCCGGCGAAGGTGGCTGCATAGCTGTGCTTATATCATTGGCTTTCTGGCGGATTGTGTAGTGTACTTGTATCATTACTTTGCATTTCATGGAGATGAAATAGGGGTTATGTCGTAGCGGGAATGACATCACACCCATGCAGAGCGGCAATACAAAATTAGGCAACGAGCTAAAAGCACGCATCTTCATGCACGACGACCACAGCGACGGCCCCTACACGACAGTGCTCTAGACCGACAACATGTTACAGTATCTCACTGCTAGTATATCCACGCTGTTTCGAATAGCAACCTATCTGTTCCTGCGAGTGGTAAGTCTCCGCTTCCGGCCAGGCTCAATGGCAAAATTCATCGAATTTGTACTCCAGATACCTTCACATGTACTGCGTCAAGTTCTTCCTGTACTCTTTGTGCTTTATCTCTCGTCATTGTACCTCACACCTACACCCCACCCCGCGCAAGTGATAGTCGAGACAGAGGAGACCGAACTGTCAAATGGGGATGTCGATGTCAAGGTTAAGGAGACGGTGGTAGCGGTCCAGAATGAATCGCCAGAAGTGAGTAAATCATACTTGTCTTATGTAGCTGAAAATTGAACATTTTATAGTATCGTAAAGGGGCGTTACAGGCGTTGCTGTTCTCCATTCCCTCGCCCGCACGAGCACTCAATTTGGCGAACCTCGGAATCAACACTCTACTGTTCCTCCTTGCTCTCGACTTCACACTGTACCCTGTTATCGACAATGCCTCAGACGTTGTGTTTACTCGTGTTGGCGCAGTATATCCCGACGCTGCGAAACTCATGGTCCGTTACCCTCTCGTGAACGCCACCGACCGCGAAGTCCGCGTGCTATGGCGCCAAGAATCCAACCTGGACAGTCTGTGGAACCCTGGTCCGAAGCTGAACCTCACCGCCGAGAACGACTGGGTCAGCACGGCTCAGCTGGATGGGCTTTGGCCGAGCACCCACTACGAATGTAGGCAGCTTTGCAATGGTGCTGTAGCGTGCTGTAATCATACGTTTTGTAGATACGCTCGCGGACAGCGAGGGCAACGTGCTCCCGCACCCTGCGAAACCCATCAAGTTCCACACGTTCCCCGGACCCCCGACTTCCCTCTGGCTCGCACTTCCGCTTCATTGCATCGTCATGCGCCACCCCTAACTTCCCCTATGCGCCTTTACAGAACCGCCGAATCAAAGGATATGACCTGCTGGCGGATTATCTCTGGCCGTCGAAAGTATCGAAGGCACCCACAGTATTATTGAATTCCACAACTGAGAATGCGACAGTCGCGATCCCCGCAGCTATAGACGTTGCTCCAACAGAGTTCATGGTCTTCATGGGCGATTTCATCTATGCCGACGTCCCCATGTACTTCGGTGACGATTATGAGACATACAGGCGGTTGTATCGGCGAAATTACAACAGTGATAGTTTCCGCAAGGTCTATGAGCGTCTGCGTAAGTGTGGTTTCTGTATCTTTATCGTCTGTGCTGTGCTCATTCAGGTTACAGCGATATTCCATACATACGATGATCACGAAGTGAGCTAGCTCCCATGCGCTCCGACACTTCAGCTGATTCTCTGCTGTAGATCATCAACAATTACATCGGTGAAGGAAACGATTCGAAGCCGCCATTCGCAAGAGCCGATAACGCTTTCCGGCTGTACAACGCAGACGCGAATTACGAATCTCGCGAGCATGATCAACACTACTATGACTTCCGCTACGCGGACGTGGCCTTCTTCGTTATGGATACCCGGCGTCACCGGTCTGACATCACGGAGACGGACGCAACTGAACGCACCATGCTGGGCGACACGCAGCTGACGGCTCTGTATGAGTGGTTGGGCAGGGTACGTGTGCGTACTAGCCGTACACGAAGTAGCACTAACACGCGTCGAACAGGTTAACAACACCGCAACTTTCAAGTTCATCGTCTCCTCGGTTCCATTCACGTCCCTATGGACGCACGACGCACAGAAAGATTCATGGGCCGCGTACCCCTACGAGAAGCTGTCGCTCCTGAACGCCCTGCACTCCGTCACGAACGTCATCATCCTCTCCGGCGACCGCCACGAGTTCGCCGCGATCAAGTTTAACGGCGAGGGCCGCGGCCACAACATCCTCGAGGTCTCGACGAGTCCCATCAGCATGTTCTATGTTCCCTTCATCCGCACCCTCCGGTCGCTCAGCGAAAACACGGTGAAGACCGTCAAGGAAGTCGTGCGCGAGCTGGAGGGCAAGCCAGTGACCGATCTGGTCGAGGAGGAATTGCCGCAAGAAGAAGTGATTCAGTACATTGCTGAAGGGAACTACAAATGGTGAGTAAATTCTATCTTCTACCATTTAGCACAGCGTCTCACATGTATGACAGGTCTTCCTTCGAGGTGGACACTCGGGATCTTAACCGCCCACTATCAATTTGGAGGTCATGATCGACGGCAAGTCAGCCTACAAGTACGTCTATTGCTTCTGTCTGGATGAAAGTATACCGATGTTTTCTTCTTCCGCAGGCTCGAAGTCGCAGGAAACCTGTGGTTCTCAAATCGAGTGCTGCTCTGCAGGCCTTCGTTCCGCAGGGCCTCAAGGGTTTCCTCGACAAGGTCGGACTGAACCCGGCACGGTGGTTCTGAGTGACGGATCCCCTCCGTAGACGTGGATTACACTAACGTACGACGATATCAATTGTACTGCACTACTACAGCACGACCCTAGATCTCATGCAGAATTTATTGTTTCTTTGGAGAATTGCTGCTGGACACGGGCGTAGTGCTCCATTTCGGTCTGGCTAACGCTGGGTATTAGGCCCTCTAGTGCACTGGTGAAGTCTTTCTGCGTCACAAGTACGTCGATATCCGAAGGTGAGGCCATCTCCGCCAGATAGTACTGAGGTGTCAGCGGGTATGGGTGCTTTGGATCCACTGGACCAGCATTCAGATCCGCTGGAAAAGAATGCATCGGTTTATTCAAGATTGTACCATACAAGCAATTAACATACCAATCTTATCATCGAGCTCTTCAGCTTTTCTGGACATCGCTTTGAGCAGAGCATCCGAGCAAAGGGCGTAGAAGTCGGCTCCAGTGTAATGGAACGGACACGCTTCAGCGACGCGTTGAAGGCTGAGATCGGGGTGCAGCTTGAATTTCCTTGTCAGGGCTTGTAGGATGTTGAGTTGGGCGTCGTGCGTTTGTGAGACTCCAAGATAGAGCATGCGATCGAACCTGATGCATGTGTGAGCTAACTGCTCTGCCAGCCTTAAGGGTGGCCACTCACCTCCCCAGGACGAAGTAGCGCAGCGTCCAACAAGTCGGGCCTATTCGTGGCTCCGATCACGAACACGTCCGCGCCGGCGTCGCCCCCCGCGATGCCATCCAGCTCGGCCAGCAGCTGGCTGACGATGCGGTCCATCACGCCGCCCGAGTCGCCGTGGTTGCCCCGCTTCGGCGCGACGGAGTCGAGCTCGTCGAAGAAGATGACGCACGGCTTCGCGTCCCGCGCGCGCTGGAAGACCCGCCGCACGTTCGCCTCGGACTCGCCGATGTACATGTTGAGCAGCTCGGGGCCCTTGACGGAGAAGAAGTTGAGCGAGCAGGACGTCGCGACGGCTTTGGCGAGCAGCGTCTTGCCCGTGCCCGGTGGTCCGTACAGAAGAATACCTGCGCAACAACGTACAGTGGTGGGTTCGGTGTATACAAGACGCGAGCTTACCCGACCGCTTCTTCATCCCGTTCGAGAACAATTCAGGATGCTCCAGGGGAAGTTGGATGGTATCCAGGATATCGGCCTTGACGCTGGCAAGGCCTCCAACGTCGTCCCATGTGACGTTGGGAATTTTTGGTGCCCCGATGCTCTCCGCGTACGACGTACGAGCCCGGCTGAGAGCCACATCCAGGTCGCGCGCAGAAAGACTCATCCCAGCTCGGTACAGCTTCCGGGCATCGAAAGCGCTGCGGCCGTAAGAGTTAAATCAGGAGCGGGATTCACTGGACCACACTCACGACGCCTTCGCTGCACGGTTCAGGTACGCTTGCTCTCCCCGCGCCATCAGATCGACCAAGTCCGACGCAACCAGAGCAGCGGTCTGGATGGCAAGCTCGTGGATGGAGACGTCAGGCGCGAGTTTGTCTGGAGGCAACAGATTGCGCAGGAGGGTATCTCTCTCGGCTTCGTCAGGAGCCTACAGCATCGCTGTCAGGAGTGTATGGGCAAAACTCGAAGTATTCATTTACCTCAAGGTCTATTTGATGCTTGAAACATAAGGCCAGGCTTGGTGCTAGTTGTTCTGGATAATCTGTAGTGGCGGTCACTATGACAGGATGTCCAGAGAGATTCCAGGCCGGTTGAAGTGTTTCGATAGATTCAGCAAGTACGTCTGCAATAACCAATGCTGTCAAGTAGACGACTGTTAGTGGGCTTGATCCCATTGCGCATGTAGCATGCTCACCCTTCCCAGGTTCTGCGCCCTGCGTCGTCTGACTTAACGCTTCTACATGCCTCAAGACGAAGAGGCACGGCGCGCACGTGGCTGCCTTCTCGAATCGTGCCCTGAGCGTGCCTTCTGTCTGCGCATCATTGTCTCCGATTATCCGGTAACAGTTGACCTAGGATTTTGGTCAAAACGAGCTCGCTGGCCAAATGTCTAGACAGCACCTCCAGCACATGTAGCCCGAGCTTCCGTGCCACGGCAGTGATAACCGACATCTTCCCAGTTCCTCGCGCACCTCGTAAGATCACTGACAGCTGCAGCCGGTAATCTGATGCACGGTTGGTCAGAGCTGCAGCTGATAGAGTGCACAGTTTCTTGAAAGCTTTGGCATCTGCACGAAAAATATGTCGAGTAAGCGACACATGACACGCAGCTGCTGTACAAAAACGCACTGTACTCTGTGTTACTTGGTGGGTAGGGGACCCTTGAGTGCTCCGCTCCTGTCTGGGTAATTCGGGTCTGAGAATGGTCGACAAGACAGCCCCACTCGCCGAGTCCGCAGCTATTGAGCACATCCACCTCGGTGTCTCCAACCGGGTCGTACTCAAGGCTAGTAATCAAAAAGTACACCATCTCGTTCGGAACATCCATGGCGCTCCTGCATTACTGAGTATGGAGCTACTTCTAGTTTCGCAGCTCAGGACTCACTGAAAGTCGGCGAGGTATTTCTCTTCCGCACCCTCGGTCTCTTCTTCCGCGCCCTCCTGCACCGTCCAAGAGCGTCGTGTGTCGTCGGTATTCAATGGGAGAGCAACTACATCGCCTTCCTTGACTAGCCGTGGGCGCGCCTGGAAATATGCATGCAGCGCACGCAGGAAGCTTGTTTGGTACGCGCGGTCGGTAGATGTTGGCGAAGAGATTCTGGCAATGGTCAAGGCTGTCGCTACTGGGACGGGCGGTCTCTCAGAGCCATATGACGTCGGTCTTAGGATCACCACTGAAGGTGATGTTGACACCTTTTGAACACGTTATGAATGAGCGTCGCCGAAGCATATACTGTGCCTCTACAAAGTGTCAGATTATGTGCCATTGATATAAGCGCAGCGGTCTCACGGCGGCACTCCTTTTGATTCCTCGACTTGCACGCGCACAAGTCTGCCAACACGTTCTTTAGGAGGCTGCATCACAACCTGCAGAGAGTGTGAGGGCCGCCTCCATGGCTTCAATTTACCCGCTACTCACCCAATCTCCGCTCAGCGCACCAATCCGGCTCAAATCTCGCGGATGTGCCAACACTAGATTCTCGTCCTTTAATACTGAACAGTTGGGATGTGCCAACAAAGTGAACTGATATGCTGAAGCGACATGAGCATCCCACCGAACCTCGATTACGGCGTTTCTGACCTTCCGAAGAGACCAAGGTTCCAGGAGAAGCAGTCGACGCCATGGCATTCCCAAGGAACTGTTCATCTATTTCCAAAAGGTCCTCCGCCTCCGTGTCCATGACCTGGGTATCAAAATCCGGTACGGTGGGGTCGCTAGCGAGCAAGGAGATTTGTGTTGAGCCGTTCTGTATGTAACCCGACATGACGGGTTCTGTCATCTTGACTAAGAAGGCCATAGGTCGGACGGCTGATACAGAGGGACCAGCAATCCCATTCCCGTTCTGGAGCTCATCTTCGGACAGTGGAACTTCATAGACGGCACCCATGCGAATGGGGACTTCTGAGCATATCCAATCCGTGAAGCGTGTGGTCTCGGTGACGGCGAATTCGTACGCGGCGGAGGACAGGGCCTGTATCACGACAGTTTCCAGGAGAAGTCCATCTGAGGAAGAGCTTGCATCGTCTATGTCGTACTCATGTTGGAAGAGAAAGCCCATGAAGCGAGAGAGGCCAGAGAGTGACGGTCAAGAGCAGGTCGTGAGCGCTTATATGGTTCTGGCCGTGGTGGCGTTTGCGGAGAAATCACAAGCTTAGCACCGAGGCGCGGGGTAAAGCAACTAAAGGCGAAATCATCGACTCAAAAGCGTTGACGGGCTGCTTATATTCAAAGAACAGGAAGCCAGAGATATAATAATCATGAATATACATGGTCGAGCCTGCGCATGTTGGTTTCCCCGCCGAGGTGGCTGTCAGCCCTCTGCGGCGGGTACTCATCCTGGAGACCACGAAAAGGTCTGCGCCAGGAGGCACACCACATCAGTGCGCCTCCCTCCTCCAGGTCCTGTGTTAGCATCCAAAATTTAAAAGGGTCGGCCTGATGTCGGAAGCGCGCGCAGGGGGTGTCGGGGTGTCGGTCGCAACTATATAAACGGGGGATAAAAGGCAATCAGCGCAGCGGGTCCCGGAGCAGGCCAGGGTTTTCGGGGATAAACGTCCAACTGCCAGCCGGACCACCGCCGACAAGCGGCTTCAAGTGTAGCTGTGCACACTACACCTTCCACCACTCGTCCGTGACCCCTCTTCATCTCCCCAGACCACCGCCAACGAAGGACTTCAAATGCGGCTGCGCACACCGCACCATCCGCCCTCGCCCGTGTCTCCGCACCACCCGCCACGGTCCCCGAGAAACCCTGAAACGATGGCGTACCTTAATCTACCATAGCCCGGCCAAAACTTGCATCTCGTAACCCTCCTTGCGGTACTTGATGTCGTAGCGTTCCCGAGCGACATCGAGAGGGATGAGATGCAAGTTGGACTTGAAGAGCGGCTGCGCCAGCGCAGCCTCGAGGTCGGCGTAGGTGGTGGTCGGCGTGCGCGTCGTCGATGTCGAGGTCGCCCGCGACGATGACGAGGTCGAGGACGCACAGGTCGAGGACGAGGACGAGGAGGAAGAGCGCGTCCGGCGCGGCCTGAGGAGGCGGAGGGCGCGGTAGACGATGTTCCGGTTCTTGCGGGTCTCGCTGAGCAGGATGAGGTCCGGCCTCTCCGCCATCTTTGCACAGTGGGGGATGTAGAGGAGCGCCTCCGGGGCGACCATGGGCACGGGGGTAGCGTAGTGCTGCATGGTGTAGTGTGTGGGTGTGCGTGGGTTGTGCGGGTGGGATGGATGGATGGGTGTGGGGTGCAAGATGCGATGAGGGAAGACAGGGCATGTGCGAGGGATTTTATACCTTTCAGAGCCGGGCTCAGCCAGCAGTCAGCCGCACCGCCAGCCACGTCCCAATCCGTCCTCGATCTGCAGCCTCAGAAGAAGTGTGACATACGGAATTTCCACGAGGATCCCGGGTGGCTTCTGCGGCTGACATGGACCGTCCGGGACTACAGTTGTAGGTCTCGAGCGCACTTGCGCGGTGCCATCCTCCGTCGTTCTCGCCTGACGAGTCGTGATTGGTTACCGACAATGTGTTCATCGACTCCGGATTTAATCATATCACTCAGGGGCTCCCGCAGCAGATCGTAAGCAATGCGCACCTTTGTACGCCTCAGGCAGGCTAGTGCAGCACTGTCCGCCGCCACCGAGTACCCCGCACGTACCCCTATAAGAAGTCGGTCGGGTGACCGAGAATACGGATCGCCGGCTCTTGAACCCAGAAACTCGAATCTACCGTTTGCATCCATATTGAGAATGCCGAGGCCCTCTAGCACTCTGTCTCTGCTGTATGGCATAGTGCCCACAATGAGCGCTTAACGCCACGAAGAACACGGAAGCATTGTTATGCTTCCGTGACCTTGGCGGTGCAGAACGGAAGCATTTTTGAAACACTGCTGGAAGAGCATACATTGAGATAATAATCTTGACGGCGCCATGATGTCGGTCACTGCTGTTCTCGCCGAAAACATCGCACGGTGGAATTCATGTGAAAGCTCAGTATCTGCTTCTGAGGCTGACGCAGGCGGTCGAGATCGAGCTCCGTCGCCGTGTTGAGTAACTAGTCAATGAGGTCTTGCGTAATCACTTCTTTTGCGGCTGCAAAACTCCCATTGTACTCCGTGGGATCTAACTATAGCTGTCAGAGGCTGGTAGAACAAATCATATGAAGAACGTGCACACCTTGACCGAACACTTCGGGGTGCTTCTCCTCAAGTAGGGGCTCTGAGTGAAGAGTGTGTCCAATTGCTTGGGACTGTTGAGCATATGCTGCGATTCGACTTCATGCTTCTGACGACCTGCGAGCCACACGGACCATGGCCATGTCTCGGGCATCTTGCATTCGGTGACGGTGACGCTACATGGCCCGAGTGGTATTCGGAGGTGGATGACTGACACCGAGAGGTGCAATGCGGTCTTTTTGGTACGATTATTTATCGAAAGATTATGGAGTGAGCTACATGGTGTAAATGGCAAGTCGAGCTAGAGAGGATGTCGGTAACTTGAATGTGACGTATTTACGTTCTTCTGACTGTTCATACGCTGATCTCAGCCTGTTATCCCAATGTCAGATTCTCGAATACATGCTGAATACGGGAACTCAACCGTAATATTGACTGAGTCCGTTCAGGCGTGACAAGCATCGAACGTGTCGTAGTGGTTGCAAAATACTCATAGACGCCCATTGGGGCTCAAACGCCACCAAGCAACCGGAAGATCCCAGGACTGCGTCCAGCGCGCTTCAGGATCTCTAGTCACGATTGTCTTCGAGACATCAACAACACGCGTGCACCAGTGCTGAGCTAGGGGTGATTCAGCTACATATGTCCCCGTTCGACCTTTCGAATGTCGAGCTGTGCAGGTCAATGGACGAGACTCGCATTTATTCCATGCACGCAGGTAGATGTTTATTGTACAATTCGGATGTTACTGGATTTGATACCTTAGCGACTTTGAGCTGTTCCACTTTCCCCATTTCCACCTATGCTTCCAACCCTAGTCCGATGCGAGACGCACTCCATATGTCTCACGCAGGAATAAGAGACCATGTCGGCTCTAGGGCAGGGTCGCTCTCAAGAATCACCTACATGTCGGGACGTTCTTAGAATCTGAACAAGCCTGATCATGTGCGAGGACTTACCGGGTCGATGATCTTTTTCCCGGATTGAGGGCTGACCTGGTACGCGCTGAGGAATAACGGACCATGTCCAGGAGGCGAGGGGAGGCGGAATCTAGATTGAGTAGCACATGAGAGTCATCCCGGCACTTGAAGGAACTTGGAGGCGTACCCGATACGCCCTTTGGCGTTGATCGATACCGCCCAGCGGGAGGTGAGACCCAGGTTCGCGGGAGAGTGCGTCCCAACGATCTGCTGGTGCAGCACCGGGGGCCATTGTGCGCAGAGCAGAAAGCCGGTGACGATATGAGAAATCTCGTACATATCCGTGCCAGGGACGCGGGACACATTCCACTAAAACGCACCGCGATGAGTTCAGCCTGCATCGCACGTGCATGTGTGCTATTGGCAGCTTACCGTCTGTTGAGGACCTTCGTTGGGAGAGAGAAGAATGACCGGCGTGCCGTCGGTGGCGGATTCGTCCTGGAGGGCAAGAGTTCCTGTACTGAACTCGGCGAATTGGATGAGGTACCGTCCAGGGGTGAGTACATGGGGCGGTGCCGGTGTGGAATACGTCTGGAAGGCAGGGAACTCGAACGCGACCCAGACGTCGAATGATTGAGGGTCAGGTTTGCCAGATCCCGCCAACCAAGCTGTACGGTCATACAATCAGACAGCACCAACGGAGATGTCGTGCCCACCTACCATGCCAAGGGTAGTCGACGGTGTCATTCATGCGCAGCAGCGGGTAGCCGTCCTTTCCCGTATGCCAAAGCGGGCCGTGCTCGTGCATGCTGGGCACTACAACAAGCTTCGTCTTAGACAGGTCCGGATTGGCCGGGTTGAAGTCCTGGTCGGGCACCGTCGCCCAGCGCATCCCACCTTCGCCCGTCCCGTTCACGATGCAAGCGTGGATTTCGCAGAAGGACTGCTCCACGTGGTTATGGAAGCCTGCGGAGACGCCAATGCCCGCCGTCCAGAGTTGGACATGGGCCAGATCGGCCAACGAATCGTCGGCGAAGCGGACATGGAAGCCTACGAGGTTGAAGAACTCGAGGTCCTAGACACGATCATTAGTGAGTGTGAGTCATGCGTTACAGCCTGATGAACGCACTTTGAAACGGCCGTGGGCCCAGGGTCGGTCCGCGACCTTCACCCAAGGGAAACTCATGGCACGCACGTCGTCGGGGATGTATGTCGGGAAAATATTGTGCGCCACCAGCTGGTCCATAGAGCTGTAAGGCGGCTGCCCCGACGTAGACGAAGGATGGAAAAGCACGAAAATAGCTCCTTCGTCTCCGCTGCGCAAGTGATTGGCGGAGACGACCATGGACTCCGCTGTGAAAGGACGTGTCGCGGGAACACGCTTGTGAGAAGTGCTCGCCGTGTCCGTCCAATGAACAGTTCCCGCCATGACTTTCACGCCGGCGATGTGCTCCTTGACTTCGAGCGACGCTAAGGGGGTAAGACGACCAGTGTCATCCTTCGAGCCGACACGTCGAGGAACTCCACCGCCGTAGTAAACTTGGCCGAACCAGCACGGGCCACTCTGAACAGGACTTCCTCATCGAGTTTCTCAGCAAGATGCCAGTGGAGAGCAGAAGGTTGATCGAAGGGTTGGGTGACTCGAAGTAGTTTGGAACGGAATATGAGATTGTTGTGACATCCTACAGCGAACACAACATAAGCATAATCCAATAAATAAATACTGACTGCGACGTACCACTTCTAGTGTTGCCAAAGTTCAGTTCAGTTTGGTTCAGGCCCATTTTTGTCAGAACCAGAACCAGAACCAAGTGTTTAGTAGCCGAACCAGAACTGAACTGAACCGAACCAGCATGAACTGGTTCGGTCAGTTCAGTTCAGGGTCCGAACTGGTTCGAACCATTGAACCATGTATATATCTGCTTTACTCTGTCAAATCAGTATAATTGCAATGGTAGATCATAATAGAGTTATATATTGACATCTAGAAGGATTTGTATAGTGCAAAATGTGAGGGCGAACCGAAGACGGCGAGTCCTTCCGAAACAGGCGGCCGGAGGCGACCCGACAGGGGTTTGGGGTGTCGTAGACTAGAAGACGACGAGCAAGAAGCCGTAGACTATATCAGATAGAGACGATCGATAGGGAGAGGGAGAACGGAGAGGGATAAAGGAGGACGCGAGTGCCTGGTTGGAAATACAGAGCGCCCGAGACGAATGGGGAAGGAACGGAGCCGGATAAGGAAATCGTAAGCAACCAGAATGTCCGAAACGCCGGACCGTGCTACAGAGACCGTGGAGTGTCCGTTGAGTATATACGAGTGCCCGTGTATGTATCTAGAGTGCCCGTGAGTGTGCTAAAGTGTCCGTGTGTGTGCTAGAATGGCCGTGTAACGGTCGAACCGTTACACAAAAGCCTTATATTATGATGTTTTAAAGCTCAGTGTCTGATAGAGGCTGCCAGTTGCCATTTTTGGCAGCTATTGATGGCATCATATATACACCAAAACATAAGCAGAGCAACATTTGGTGCTCAGTTTACAAGCACAATAATGAAAATATAGGTTAGACATGCTACAGTAAGTAAGTTCATGTACTTTTCTCTATGAATCCCAGTACAAGTACACTACATAACATGTACATGGTTCATGGTTCGAACTGGTTCGAACTTGATTCAGGGCGTGACAGCCATGCCCCAAACCAAGAACCGAACCAAGTTACCTAGAGGCCGAACCAGAACCAAACTAAACTGAACCACATGGTTCGGTTCATTGGTTCTGGTTCTGGTTCTGAACCGAACTGAACTTTGGCAACACTAACCACTTCCGATGAATTTGAATGGAAATTAGCTGTGGCTATCCTACCCGCCAAAATGTTGCTGATCTTCGACTTCGTAAACTTTCCCTCAGCAGCATCCACCACTGAGCAATGATGTTAGTACTGAGTACAGCATGATAAAGTGAAGACTTGCACTTATAACACCAGATTCCCGTGCAATTGAAGTCTAGAGACTCAGCTCCCATCATGGCAACCAAAAACTTCGTCGATGCCGTCTCGGTCGATGTCCGCGCAGACAACTTGATGGATACTCCCAGTATGCTTCCCGTTGAGTGCTGCGAAGTCATCCAAGACATGGCGAGTCCATTTGGCATCGATAATCCTATAGGGCACGCCCTGCCGATTTGGCGACACCGACGCGGTATTCCCGCTGGAGTGCCTACATCACTTCAGGAGATGTCCACGCAGCGTGAGAGTAGCGCATGACTACGACCTCAGCCGAGCATATGTAGCCAGCAAAATCATCGTTGACGCGACCTACGGCAACGGACCCAGCACCCCAATACGGGTTACCTTCCTGAGGGGGCGGCCCATTCCAACATTGAAAGTATTCTACGAGCGGCCGTTAAATCAGAGCACGTTGACCCCATCTCGCCCAGCAAGAACGATTTGATCAAACGGGGTTTCAGCCTCGTCGGCAGGAACGACAGCCACCTCGTCTACAAGGATCTTGTAGGAGACAACTTCTGTCGGCCAGTCGCCCTCGGCACTCTTCGGATTGTCGGGAGCGGTATAAATGATGACGGAGCGGGGCAGTGAGATCCTTGGAAGCAACGACGATGAGAACAGCAACGACCTGCGTGCGGTCGCTCGTAGAAGTGACCCGCCTTCGGACAGTGCATGCCTGGGCTCGAGCCGATCGTGCACCTGAACTATTGACCGTCGTCGGTCCCTGGGTTCTCGAGCCAGCTGACACAGCCACCATCAGGCCAAATATCGTCCATAGAGGGCCCGTAGCGGTCGGAGATTATCACTAAGTCACCGTTGAATAAGTTCATTCATGGCAAGAAGTGTAGAGTAAGCGCACCGTCGCTGAAGCCGTTATCCGTGATATCAGCATGGTGCATAGTGACAGGAAACTGGAGCTTTGCGAGAGAAATGCTCTTCCAAGTCGATGATCTGGCAATACACTGGTAAGTATACCGTCCGGAACCTGTTAGCAGTGACATACTGGCTCGTCGGATCTGCATAGGGGTTGACAAACATCTGGATGTCACTGTCGGACACATTCGTGCCTAGTCCATAACCAATGATGTTAGGATATCTCTTGAGCCACTACGGAAGGGAAAGGCTTTGATCCAGAGTATCTGTCGGGACGACCACCTTGAATGAGCTGGGGTTGGAACAGAGGCAGCACGGCCGGTTTAGCCGGTTCGCAGAAGGGTTTTAGGAAGGTTTTGCAGTACATCGTCGGGGGTCGGTGAGTAGACAACGTATGCAGAGGGTCACGTTAAATAGCCTATGTGTAGTGTGGTTGACAAAATCCCTGAAAAACTGGATCTGGACGGGCATGATGCTTGGGGTAGAGGGATAGCCTCGAGGTAGTGACAGCGTTCATCGTTGAGCACTGGTCTCCACACTGGCAGCATTCATGGCTCAATAGCCTCGAGTTCGACGTGTTCCAGTCAGCTCTGGGTGGCATGACTTTGGTGAAGGTTTGGTTGTGCGCAGCATAAGTCCCTTACAGCACAAACTGTAATGACAGATGATGTTGAGTCGGATAGAGCGCCATAAGCGCTTTGCTCACATCTTCTCTATTGTTCTACCAGGTTCCACCATGACAATGCCTATTGTCTATTGTCCTGGTACCTATTTGTGTCTGTTTGTAGTACAGCCACCCTGTATTGTATATAAGGCAGCTCTCTGCACCATAGTCTAATAAGACTCTTACAACTCTCAAACCCACTAACGTGTGTATCAACCAACCTACAGGTGAGTAACCATCCTAGCTTCCTCTAGGCCTCGGTAGGAGTGTACGCCGCTGTATGCGCTGCACTTCTACATACCCCACGTATTTGTCGTCGGCTCTGAGCTTGTGTGGGACCGCTGATTGGTGATGACTTTACAGCTGTGCATTATTTGCAAGCAACGCGGGAAGTACCGAGAGGTGAGATAGGACGCCACCTGGTTTGACTTAGCAATGCAACCGAGTTCGGTGATCTACTGGCAGTCCACGCGCCACGGCGCTGATGCCGTAACCTGGAGCTTGTTGCATGCAGGCAGTACTGCCTGAATGAAGAAAAAAGCGGCAATTGAATACAATTGCTACATACAGCCAATCACTGGGCTAATTTTCGGTTGTAGCGCTAACAGACGACTCACCGCCGTTACTTAAACAGAGCCCCTGCCCGATGAGCCCCGCACCGATGTCATCAGCACATCCCCCGGTAGAAAATTGGCTGGATTAACATTAGCAGCTTTGATGCAGCTAAGCATTGCAAGCGTCGAGGCGCATCTATGCCACAAAGAAGGCCTCCCAGTTATGAAGGAACACTACAGGTCGAGTCGTGAAATTTGAGCCCATTGGCCATGGCTTGGCGGTTGTCATTGGCAGTATCCACGAAGTGATTCATGAAGCATTCTCAGATCAGTCTGCGGTCCTTTGGCAAAGCATCTCCACGGGAGGAGTTGAAGGCGGCCTGTGTAGGACAGGGGCGGAAAATCAGAAATGACAAAAGGAATCAACTCTTGGGGCGCTTAGCAGCGGCCGTGCTCACCCGGAGGCTGCCCGTTGTGGCGCCATCTGGAAAAACCCTCTTTCTAATCTATGCTTTATGCTTCTTATTTAACACTAAGTTGTGTATTATGCTCTTTTTCGCTTTTTGTGAAAATGTATTCTTAAAATATAGTTTATTTAGCTAATCTACATCTATTAGCTTGCTAAACAGCCCATTGCCTTTTAACATTCTAATCTGCTGATTATTAATGGCTTTTTACTACCTAATTGACTTTTTATCCCTTACTAATGCCTTATTGCATTCTTTCATTAGCTCATTTACTATATTTCTTTTTATCTAATTTCTCACTATTGCATATTTTATCAGTGGCTTATCATTAGCTTTTTACTTATTTGCTTGTTATTTGTATCATATTTATGACATTATCTAGAGCTTATGACACTTATTTTGCTATTGCTTTTATTTATTACTTGGACTCTTATTATTGTATTGCTTAAAGCTAATTTAGTACTATGTCCTCCTTTTTCTGCTAATCAGCTAACTTATATACTTATACTATTACACTTTTAGAGTTAATGTAGCTACTATTCTCTATTTCAGCCTAGTTGGCACATAAATGCATAATGGATTCCTTATTAGACTGGTTTTCAAAGTGCACAAAGCTTTAACGATATTGTTAATGACAAGTCTGAAGCTCTTTAATATCACCTTTATAACCTAATATATAAGCTCTGTACAATTGCTAAAAAGAGCTGCTTTTGCCTAGAATGTCTATATTTTTATATAATTGCCATTTGCCACAGTTGAACAACAAGTTGCAATCAATTTTAAACATCACAATAGCTCTAAAAGAGTGACTGCTTCACAGATGACCAAAGCAATTCATGCTGTATGTTTTTGTTAATGGGCCGAGGCTCAAAAAGATAACCAGAAATAACCACAATGCACCCAGAAGGACTTGAACCCAGGACCACCTGGGTAGACGCGCCCAGTAGATTAACAACTGCGCCATAGCGACTTGCGTGTATCGTCGTACAGAATGATTATAACCTACTGGGTATATTGAAGCGCCTTAACGTCTTTGAAGCCTTCGCGTTTGGTTGGCGTCATCTTTCATTCCCTCGGTCCCTCATTCCTAACCGACGCGTTAGCTGCGTCGCGACCACCTACCGCGACACCAGGACCCAAGCGACACCACACAAGAGTGGGGGGACGCGTGAATTATCGAGCAAGGCCGTTGAAGGGGAGGGGCTCCCTGCAAACGAGGTACGTGGCCCTCTCGCCGCATCCACCGCTGCTACCCAGAGCCGTCCATGGCCGTGCATGCACGGCTTATGGACGGTGCTTTCATGAATAGGCACCACGCATCCCCCACCAGCAACGAACACCGCGCGCGAGCGCCCGCGTAGTCAAGCACGACGCAACAAGCTCAACGCCGGCGGCCGCGACGCCAACGCGCAAGAAGCCGGCGCGCACGACACGACGCGTACGACACGAACGGCGGCGCACAACGCCAACGCCGGCGCGCGGGACGTGGTGAAGCACAGCACATGCAGGCCGACGTAGGCGAGCGCGCCGCCGTTACAAAGGGCCGACGTACGACGCGAGGGACCAGCGCAACAAGCTACACAGGCGCTGACGCCGAGAACGCAGCACGCGCATAACACCAACACCGGCGCGCGGGACGTGGCGAAGCACGACGCGCGCAGACCGACGCAGGCGAGCGCGACGCCGACGCACAAGAAACCGGCGCGTACAGCACGACGCGCAAGATACGCAGGGCGGGACAACGGCGCACGCACGTACGGTGCCGACGGATGCGCACCACGCCAACGCCGGCGCGCAGGACGTGGCGAAGCACGACGTGTGCAGACCGACGCTGACAAGTGCGCCCCCCGTCAGAAGGGGCTGGTGCACGACCACGAGGGCCAGGGTAGTGGTGTAAGTAAGTATGTTACTGACAGATACAACACACAGGTGGGCATGGCGCAGTGCAGGTGAGTATGGTGCATGGTGCATGGGCTTACCTGCACAGTACAAGTAGTTTGTTGTGTTAGGTAGTTTAGTCTTGTATGTAGATAACTAAATATGCAATACAGAGCATCAGGTTAAATTAAGAAGGGGAATTTCTCAGATGACTAGTCAAGCAGTAGTGGTATTATAGCTGCATGTAAGGAACAAAATAGGACAGTAAGGAAACAAATAGCTGAGAAATAGGACTAATTGCCCTAATATATAGAATAATTAAGACAATTAGCAAAGGACCTCACTAAACTGCCTTATTGGCCTTATGTATCTATTTATCTAGTTGTGTTACTTTGATGCTTATGTGCAATGAATTAGTGCTTATCAGCATGCATTAGGCAGGAATAGTAAGGGGGGTTTTTTCAGATGGCGGTGATAGCCGAAAGGGCAGACCTCGGTGTGTCGTCGGTCGTCGGTGGCTCATAATGCGCTCAGCAAGAGACGCAGGGAGAAAAAGGACTGGATAATTATTTGTATACAAGTATTACACATGAGGAAAACGGAAAGCGCATGTTGGTTTCCCCACCGAGAGCTCGCTCGAGCCTCGGCGGGTACTCATCCTGGAGACCACGAAAAGGTCTGCGCCAGGAGGCACACCACATCAGTGCACCTCCCTCCTCCAGGTCCTGTGTTAGCATCCAAAATTTAAATGGGTCGGCCTGATGTCGGAAGCGCGCGCAGGGGGTGTCGGGGTGTCGGTCGCAGCTATATAAACAGGGGAATAAAAAGCTATCAGCGCAGCGGGTTGCAAGCAAGAGCAACAAAATGAATCTTGGTTTTCGGGAATAAAACTCCAACTGCCAGCTGGATCACCGCCGATAAGTGACTTCCAATGCAGCTGTGCACACTGCACCTTCCGCCTCTCGTCCGTGACCCCTCATTGACCCCCCAACCACCGCCGACGAGAGACTTCCAATGCGGCTGCGCACACCGCACCATCCACCCCCGCCCGTGTCTCCACACTGCCCACCACAATTCCCGAAAAACACTGGAACAACGACGACAGACCTTAATTTACCATAGCCCTGCTAAAACCTCCATCTCGTAGCCCTCCTTGCGGTACTTGATGTCGTAGCGTTTCTGAGCGACATCGAGAGGGATGAGATGGAAGTTAGGCTTGAAGAGCGGCCGCGCCGGCGCGGCCTCGAGGTCGACGTAGGTGGTGGTCGACGTGCGCGTCGTCGATGTCGAGGTCGCCTGCGACGATGACGAGGTCGAGGACGCACAGGTCGAGGACTCGGAGGAAGAGCGCGTCCGGCGCGGCCTAATGAAGCGGAGGGCGCGGAGGACGATGTTCGGGTTCTTGCGGGCCTCGCTGAGCGGGATGAGGTCCGGCCTCTCCAACATGTTGGCGCAGTGGGGGATGTAGAGGGCCGCCTCCGGGGCGACGACCATGGGCACGGGGAAGCGTAGTGCTGCATGGTGTAGTGTGTGGATAGCGTGGGAGGGGTGGGTGTGGGTGTGGGGTGCAAGATGCGATGAGGGAAGACAGGCTAACTGGGGGTATTTTATACCTTTCACTGAACCAGCAGTCAGCCACATCGCCAGCCACGTCCCAATCCGTCCTCGATCTGCTGCTTCAGAAGAAGCATGGTGAATATGCAATTTGGACGAAGATCCGGCGGGTTCTGAGGCTGACATGAGTGGTCGAGGTCTGCAGTTGCAAGCCTCGAACTTAGTTGCCATGCAGTGCCGTCCTCCGCTGTTCTCGCCAGACGAGTTGTGATTGGCTACCGAAAGTGTTCATCGACCCCGGATATAATAATATCACTCAGGGGCTTCGGCAACAGATCGCAAGCAGTGCGCACCTTAGTACACATCAGCCAGGCTGGCGCAGCACTGTCCGCCGCGCCGTAAGTACCCCGAGGAGGAGTCGATCGGGCGACCGAGAATACGGGTCGCTAGCTGTCCGGCTCTTGGTCCCAGAAACTCGGGTATGCCGTTTGCATCCATATTGTGAACGCCTAAGACCCTCTAGCACTCTATCTTCGTTGCATAGCATAGTGCCCTTAATGGGCGCTTAACGCCACGAAGAACACGGAAGCATTGTTATGCTTCCGGGACCTTGGCGGCGCAGAACGGAAGCATTTTTGAAACACTGCTCGAAGAGCATACACTTGAGGAAATAATTTGACTGCGCCATAGTGTCGGTCACTGCTCTCCTTGCCGAAAATATCGTACGGCGGAATTCATGTGAAAGTTCAGTATCTGCTTCTGAGGCTGACGCAGGTGGTCGAGATCGAGCTCCGTCGCCGTGTTGAGTAGCCAGCCAATGAGATTCGGCCTCACCAGCTCTCTTTACGGCTGCATGACCCACGTTGTACTCCGCGGGATCTAACTATACCTGTCAGAGGCTGGTCAGAATACATTACATGAAGAGCGTGCACACCTTGACCGAACACCCCGAGGTGCTTCTCCTCAAGCAGAGGCTCCTGAGTGAAGAGTGTGTCCGATCGCTTGGGACCGTTAAACATATGAAGCGATTCGACTTCATGCTTCTGGCGATCTGCGAGCCACACGGACCATGGACATGTCTCGGGCATATCGACGGCGGCGAGACTACCAGGCCCGCGTGGTGGTCGGCGGAGGTCGATCGGTGTCACGAAGCCTGTGATAACATCGCTGGGCATACTTTTCATTAAACGAGGTCCATACGTTACAGATGATAAGTCGAGCTGTAGGACGAATGGCCAACGTTATGCATAATCATTGCTATTTTGAAGAATATATACCAACCTTGACCTGTCATTCTAACATCCGTTTAGGAGATATAATATAGGTAAGGTATTCACTGCACTCACCTTGTAGTAATACGCGCGCATAATATCCTCCAGGGATGAACAGCACCACGAAAGCACCAAAGGGAATCCAAAAATTCGTGACAGCCTTCGACGCACTCCAATAACGCAGCACACTTTCGAAGACCAAGGAAGGCCAACCCACGTCTTCCCCACCGCCTCAGCCGTCCCCAGCTCACCCGCTGGGTGAAACCAGGGCATAAACCGCAACCGCACGAGTTCTACTGGCCCCTGCTCCATCGACGCCGCCCTAGTGCCCGAAGGCTTCGGGGGCGCCGCCACGCCTTCCAGTGGTCCGTCATTCTTCACTTTATACTCCCGCGAGAGGAGACGAGGGCGTATTAGGTGCGACGGAGCCGCGCGCCACCTGGGTGTACGAAGCTTGCATGGGCCCGTTCTATGCCTCCTCGTGCACAGCACACGTCCCGACTTGGATGACTGCTCACCAACTCCGAGCTCCCCTGCGTTCCGTCCGCACTGTCTTCCTGTGTGTGGAGGAATCCGCCGACGCCCCCACCGATCTCGCAAACAGCCACGTCGGCCCCAACCGCCAGACGTCTGCACGCCAGAACACGTCCTCAACCGCCTCGAAGGGAGCGCGCCTGCTAAGCAACAACGTGCTTTCGGAGGATTACGCGCAAACCGACTGATGCACTCGAGACGAATCTCTGTTGTGGCGGCCCGTGGGTGCCACAACTACATCATGAGCGCGGTTTGGGAATCGACCTTGGGCACGCAGCACCGCACAGGGCGTCCAAGCGAGGGGAAGACGGCTCGGGCGACATCGTTCTGGTAGTCTTCGCGGAACCGACGTGCGTTGGAGAAGGTAGGCAGAGGGATTCCCGTCGGCGGTGGAAGAACAGGCGTAAGGTCAACAGGGTCGCTCAAGGAGCCAGGTCTTCGCGGCCAGTCGAGAACGAAGACGCAGCGTGGACACCACCAAAAACGACGCAGAGGCCCAGGTCGGCGCAGACGCGCGCCCAACGCGTCGCATACGCCACAAAGAGAAGTCGGGATAATCCGTGCAGGAAGGACGTGGAAGCCAGTCTACTACCACGCAGCGGGCCGAGCGCGGCCTGCCTACCTGTGCTGGAAGGGCAAGAAATCGGGGGTTGCGCTGCGTCTCTTCGGGCAACAGCTGTCAGGCCAATGTTTTAAGGTACGACGTACCTGCGCCTTGTGGTCCACACCTTTCCTCCTCTTCCTGTTTCGCCTGCCTGTACGTGCCCATTATGTCTCCCCACAAACCACGGCCCTCCATTTGGCCCACACCGTGCCCATGCCGTGTAGCCATGCAGATTTAGCTGCGCATGCCAGCGCTTCCAGGCTCCCTTCTCCGTCTTTCGCGCCGTATGCTCCGGAAACTGGAGCGGCGACGACAGAGCGGAGTAGCCTGCGGCGAGCAGAATGCAATGCGAAAACGTCGCCGGGGTTGAGTTTAGGCCTGGTGCCGACTCGGGATGGGGAGGCACTTAGTGCCCCGGGCTGCAGCCCACGTTTCTGTGGGGGCTTGTCTTTGCGCAGTGGTTTCCCAGAGCGGGGACGCCGGAGGTGTGTTGCGAGCTCTGCGGGGAACGGGGTGAGAAGTCGATGAGAGGACATGAATCAGGAGGGGAGCAGCGTTGGGTAATAAGGCATTGTAAAAGCCTGTGCGTAGTCCATCTCCGTGTCTTGGGTGTCTAAATCATGCATACAGACTGTACGTATCTTGCTCGCTCGCAAAGGGCGTGTCATAAAGTTACCGCGACGCGTCTCTGGTGAATGGACCCAGCACCACATTGCTCCGGCCACCGCTGGACCTCGTGCGTTCCGACACAGCCTTTCCTCTCGAGGGTGCAAGACACCCATGCCGCGAAGACGTGAGTCTTCTGTATGTGGCACAGGTTTGTCAAACAGACCAGAGCGGGGTCCCGAGGCCGTGCTAGCAGAGGTCTGTGTGTGTGATGGAGGAGCGCAGTGGTTGAATGCCAGGACCAGACACTTTCCGGAGACGCGATAGAGACACGCTCTTGGCGAGGTCATCACAAGCAAGGGCGTCCACATGCACGAGACACGCCATGACACGAAACGCGTCGCCAGATTCACGTCCTCGCAATCCACCGCCTTCCAAATGCTCGAGGCGCAGAGCAAGACGCGACCGCTGCTCGAGCCGATGCAGCACACTTCTGGACGTCGCCAACAAGAGAATGCGAAACGCGGGCTGAGCCAGTTTGCAATTAGGGTTAGGTCGCACCCCTGGTTCAAGGGTGAGCACAAGTTGGCTGGGAACGGCGGACACGGCGCAGATGGAGGCGGGTTGGGATAGAGACTGGGGACCTGGAGCGTTGAAGGCCATCGGCAGGGCGAAGGGAAGATGAGTGGTGGGGGTGGTAACAGAGAGAGCGATTCAACTTGGACGCGTCGCGTTAAGGGCACTTTGCAAATATGAGCGGGATATATATTGTACGTAAAGGCTCCCTTCCGAGGCGCTATAGCCAAGTGGTTAAGGCGATTGATTAGAAATCAATTCCCGTTTCGGGGCGCAGGTTCGAGTCCTGCTGGCGTCGTGTGCTCATCGCTTGGATGATTTTTGAATGCACTTGTCGATTTGAATTTTGAGTTTTGTCATAGATGATAGTATTTATTCACTTAAGGGGGATCGGGGGATTCAAGATTCGCAGTAGGGATCTACAGTGAAATAGAGACGTGATCCACAGCTTTTACAATCAAAAGCTTTATCCTGCAAAATCTGAGAGAATGAACGGTCCGGAATCCCCGATCGCGAATGATCTGCGCCACCACATCTCCTTATCTGTAACTTCGATGCCGTCGGCACGCCACAACATCGAACAGCGCCGTTGCACTGCTAGGAAAGAGGACACTGGCTCGCGGAGTACTGATTAATAGAGGAGTGAGTCTAGTAAGCACGATTGAGATGTCAATACTTCACGCGCTAACTGCACTTTTCCTACCAGCAACTAGGTCATAGGCTGAGGCCCGAGTCTCCCGCATCGAAAACAATCGTCAAAATTTTGGTCCGAAACGCTGAAAAGTACGCTCGCTGTTCAGCAGTAGCAAAGCTTGACCGATCAAGGCGCAATTACTCAATTCTCGGATGGATGCGGAGAACTGGCATCCGACAAGGCAGAAGTCATGACCCAATTCCATGGGTCGTGTACTCGGCACTCATCGCCGCCAGAACCCCCACAGCACGCGCATACTCGTATGCGGGACCCGAAATTGTGGAAGCTTCGGGTGCTGACATAGTACTGGGTCCTCGACCTCGCGGTAGTACCGGCTTCGCGAGGCTGACAAGCCCCTGAGTGAAGAGTGACTGCCATGACTTCGTCAGCCTCCAGAGGTATAAAACCCTCTCGACTCCGCTCATTCTTTCTTCAGAGCATCTCTACACCCCACACCCCACCCACACCCCACCCACACCCACACCCCCACACACATATCTTAGTCACCATGTCCTCCAACATGCGCACCATCCGCATCGTCAGCGCCCTCCCCAGCCGGCTGGGCCCCGGCTGCGAGCTCATCGACCTCGCCGCCGCGGCGCAGGACGACCACATCAAGTACCGCTCCTTCGAACGCCACCTCAGGGAGGCCGCTCCCAAGCCCGCCCCGCCCCGTTTCGCCGCCCGCGAGATCACCGCACCCGTGACGCTGGTACCCCTCCTGTCCTCATACCTCATCCCGCTCGACATGGCGCGCGCGCGCCATGACATCAGATACCGACAGGAGGGCTTCGAGATGGAGGAGGCGAGGAGGCATTCGCTGGCGATGCGCAGGAACATGTTCTGAGCTGCCGGACAGCTCAGGCGTATGCCCCGGAGGCATTGGAGGCTCTCAGCCGAGCTGAGAGAGAGGCCGACGAGTCCGCTGAAACTTGGTGTGCGCAGCCAAGGGGATGCTTCTCGTCGGTCGTGGGGGTGTCCACCGCGTCGCGGGCGACGCAACACGGGCCGGCCCCGTCGGAGAAGGATGGAGAAGTGCGAATGTCCGGTTGGAGAAGAATGGAGTGGTCTGAGGGTCTTGGATTCGGACGGTCACTGTAGATACCTAGACGGACTGGCTGTAGTTGTAGCAGCACCATCCCTGTAGCCCATCGGGGCAACTAACCTTTACTTAGGTTGGCCGACCACCCCCACCCCCACCCCCACCCCCCATCAGGACACCAGGTATTCTCGGCGCAGGTGGGACGGAGGCCTGGCCCGCCACCTAGCATCTGCCACCCGAGATATAGTCCCACATAATCTCTCATCGTAACTGCGCTGAACACCTTTTTGCACCCCGAGTATTAGGTATCCGAGAGGACCGTGGGCGGGGTCCTGGCCCGGCCCCGCTCGCAGACGGTCAGCGGTGCCAAAGGATGCGAGCTGTGAGCACTTAGTCTTCTGATTCCAATCTACCATCCGCTAACTAGTGTTGGATTACAGGGCCCCTCGTGTCTTAGGGACCGTCCCGAGGGAGGGACGACCGCGCTGGTCAGCTCTTCGACGAGGCTGACCCTGGCGCGGTTGTCCTGGCGCAGACCTTTCCGTGGTCCTCGGGATAAGTACTCGTCGAGTTCACCTCGACGAGGAAACCAACATGCGCTTCATTACTGTCGGCTCTCTTCCACTGCGACTCAGCTTATTTTGTAACCGTCCTTGACTCGATAATGCATACTGCTTATCGTCCTGCACCTTAATGAATCCCAATGTGTGAGCGAAGATGAGAGGTAAACTATGATATCCGGTATTCCGATTCAATAAGCATATTACGTGTAGATTACATGATCCAAATGACCCACTGATGACAACAACGAAAGCTACAGGGCACTATGCTACCAGAGCAGCCAACCTCCGGAGGTGTGGCACATTCAGGTACGCAGGCACATAAGTCTCTAAACCGGAAACATCTCTCGGCAGTGGCAGTTCGTACGGTCCGACTTCCTCCGTTTCTGGTGGAAGGAGCAGGTGGTCGTTGCGGTCGTTAGCGTTGACGCGGGATGCGACCACACGCAGGATCTCGGGGGAGATGGGGGTCTAAGTGGACAGGTAATGAGTAGGCATCCAACATGCTGAAGGCAGATGCACGTACCTCATAATCCGCAACGTAGTAGTTCGTGCACATGCGTTGTATCTGCGTAGGCGTCAACATCCAGCAAACGTCGTAGATGATCTCTATGTCTGCGGGTGTAGACTGAATGGGCTGTCAGTCAGGCGTGCGATTGTACAACGGCCAGAGGATACCGACCTTCTTGAGCTGTAGCAACTTGGTGGCCTGCATCAAGTGCTCAAGCTGAAGAGTTCCTTCTGGCATGTCGTGAGACTTGCACCACTCCTCTATCCGCGTGATGTTGTACTGTATTTGCATCGCTAGGAGAGGCTCAGATGACCGCTTAATCTAGTATAATCAATGACATACCTCGTTTCCATGAACAGAAGTTGCGTCGCATGAGTAGGTCGTTAAAGCTCGTGACACCGATTAACTTGAGAAGCTCGGTGGTGACCTGCTGGACGACGGACTCCTCCATGTAGTAGCTCTTGAGACTACGGAAGACCTTGTTCAACAGGTTGAGGATGTCGTCCATGCTAAACGCCGGCTGCGCGTTGGAGTTCATGAGGCGGTTGAAGAAACGCCCGCCACCCTCGGTGGTGGTGAAGCCTGGTAATGACTGGCTCTCGATGAGGGCAGGAATGACCATCTTCTGCAGCCGCTTCTTGGTCTCGAGCATCCAGGTGTGGTAGATGTTGTACTCGAGACTGTCGAGGTCGTGTTTGACGACAGAGACGAGACGCTCGTAATCGCCCCACTCGAAGGGACGCACGGCGTTTTCCTCGCCCGGACCGATGCCCTGGAGCATGTCACTCTCGGCGATGCAGATGAAGGAGAGCATCTCGTGGACGTTGGATAGCCAGAAGATGCCCGGCACAATGGCATCCTCTCCGCTAAACGACTGTGAAACACTGGGTTAGCAAAGAGGGTGAATATAGGGTGAGGAATCACGCACCATGACGTGGCTCTGGATAGTCTGCATGACGTTCGCCAAGAACCGTTCGCTCTCTTGAATGAGGCCATACTTCCACATTTCGTTGGTGACCAAGCTGATGAGGTTGGCTGGGAAGAGGATCTCCTTCACAACAGGAGGGTTGGTGGGGTTGGGAGCGGGGATCTTCATGCCACGAATCAGGCCATCCAGAACATCCTCGTCGAGGTGCTTGATGTCTTGCATGAGCCTGATCTTCTCCTCCGCAGGGTCATCGTATATGTCCGACAGCCCATTCTGACCCCTGAAGCGAGGAACGCTGTCTTCCGCATTGTAAGCGACGGATACTGCGCGCGGGTTGGACGCCTGGGTCTTCTTCGCGAGCATCATGAGCTCGTCCGCCGAGGAACGGTTATCCGACGGGCTGATGGCGTACACGCCCGCTGAACTGTGACGGCGCTGGTGGCCGCGGCCGTTCGTGGCAGCCACGCCGTTCGCAGCGTTCGCGGCGGCGTTCGGCGGATCAGCCAAGCGCAGGTTAGGTGCAAAGGTGGGAGAGGTGGGCTGCTCGAGACGCGCCCCGCGACTGGTGAGGGCATTTAGCGCGTTGGCGCGGTTGAGCTGTTCGCGAAGGCTGCTGACCTCGCTCTTCAGAGTGAGGATCACGGAGCTGTCTTCTGGGTTGCGTACGGGCACCGCGTCGATCGCCTTCTGTTGAGCATCGAGCTGAGTGGCTTGTCGAATGATGTCGTTCGTCAACTTGGTAATCGCCTCCTCCTTCTCCGTCGCCTTCGCAAGAGCCTCCTCCAGACGTTTCTCGATATCCGCCTTCTTCAAGAGCAGCTCGTCGCGCTGAGCAATCTCGAGCCGGGCTTCGGCGAGGCTGCCTTGCAAAAGCTTGGCACGAGAGTCGGCCTCTTCGTGACGAGACACCATGTTCTGCAGCTGCTGCTCGATCAGCTTGAGTTGACTCTCGAGACCCCTCTTCTCCTTCGTGCGCTCCTGCAATGACTGGGTGAGCTCGACGACCTTGTTCTCCAGCGTGTACGAGATCTCCTTGAACTTCGAGACGGATCGGGCCTCGGCCTTAAGCGCCTTGAGCTCTTTGCGAGCCAAACGACGACGAAGACAGGACTGCATCCAGACGACATGCTTGACATCGGAATGGAAGGCTCTTCGCGTGAGACTGGTCATGATATATATGAGAGCGAGAAACCATCGTGAGATGCTAGCCACTTACAGTCCACGGAGCAAGCTCTGCAAGCTTGTGACCGCATGTGTTTTACGCGAATCTTTGTACCCGCGGCGAGCTTGGGCACCACGTACACCTACACGAACAATGAGATAATGCGATGTGGAGAACGTGATTTGTACGCACGGCTCTGGAACTTGACGATTGCATTGCGGACATCCAAGAAGCGATGCCTTTGAATGTATGTCCGCAAGGCCTTCTGAAGTCGTGTCGCGGCAGTCGTCCGCCGCACACCTTCGACAAACTTGCGCGCAAGAATCCCTCGCCACCAGGTCTGTATTTTGATCGTAGCCCTGCGCAGCTCTTGGTACTTCTTGACCGCCATCCGCCTCCGCATGTTCTTCTGTACCACTGTCACGAGAGAGTTCAACCGCCCGGACCGTAGCGATTCAAGGGCTGCAAGCATGCCAGCGCGGAAGAATATCTTCGTCAGACCAGACTGGTACTTGTCCGGGTCGTTGATGGTGCGTTCCAGAATCAGATTGCACAGCTGCTGCAGCTCCAGGTTCTGAGTCATAGGCTGCCACTCGGACGAGTGCACTAGCATGTAATATCTGTGTACGGTGATGAGAATGCGTCGTTTAGTCATCATGAGGTCAAGCTCACCGTTCCGCAAACTCCTCGTATGTCCATCGAGTAGGATAGCCCGCACAGCTGATACGGATAGTCTCAAGTACACCGCAAGCCCGCAGTTGGGCGAGAACTTGAGCGGGTGTGAACTCCCAAGCCTTCTTCGCTTCGTTGGGCTTGATGCACCGGATGTAGTGGACGTTCGTCATTCCAAGGGTCTCCATCAAGTTGTGCAGGGAGGCTTTGAAGATCGACGCTTGTGTTGGTTTCTTCGCAACAGCTCCTGGACGTTTGGGACCAGAAGCAGCGCTGGACATGAGGGAAGTGCGACCAGGGTCGGGAATGAGCGACTGTCGTTTTGAAGTGGTGCTGTTAGTGTCGGAAACAGTAGGGGATGCAGGAGGGGCATCAGCAGGCTTCGTGGCGTTGAACGCTGCGTCGAGAACTTCCCTTCAGGAAAGCGTTTTTGGTGCTCAAGAGAAGAGTCATATGTTCATCAGGAACTGTATCTCGGTTCTTCTCCAGGAAGCCTTCGACTTCATAGGTGACGTCCAAAGCATAGTGAGCAATAGTAAAAGCAGAGTTGCCGAAACGAGGCTTCTTGAACACGTCCTTGTTCTCAGGCTTGACTAGCTGGTTGTTGAGCTTCTGCAGGAATGACGGATCTGTACCGGAAGGAAGACGGGACTCTTCATCAAGCAAGGCCAGCACACCGAGTTTGCCTTCGATCACATCAATACACGGTTGGTTATCAGAGAAGTCGATGAAAGTCCAGTTGATCTTCTCGCGAACGTATTCTTCCTGTTCGAGCTTGAAGACGTGGGCATTGAACTGCAGCAAATGGTTGAGTATCGGTTAACCAATGCATCGGAGATGGCATACCTCCTGTTGCAACTTCTCGTTCGCGTAGTTGATACTGAACTGTTCAAATGAGTTCTAGAGAGAGCAAGGCATCAGATGCAAGCGCTGTAGATAACTGCGGAGCTGCGTACCTTCTTGAAGTGCTCGAAACCGTAGATATCCAAGACACCGATGAACATCTCGGCCTTGCTCTCGGCCTCGCCACCCTCGCCGGCCAAAGACTCGTTCACGATGGCGACAAGCCATTCGAAGAGACAGGCATATACGAACTTCGCCACGCTATCCCGAACAACTGTAGCCTGCGCAGCGTTGAGAGCCGTGACGATCTTTTCGGAGCGAGTCGTGATTTGTTTCTTGACAGTCCACTTCTTGAAATCCGCCAGGGGAACTCCAAGGAAACGTGTGGCAAGCTGCAAGGCTGGGTCCGCGTCGTCAATGTTGGAATCGTTGCGCACACCCGTGATCTTGATGTTACCGAGGTGGAGCAGGGAGGATAGAAGCCTGAACACTGCCCATTGCTTCTCGATGCCAATACCGATAGTAGACAAGGCCGTCTGCGTAGTCCTGAACTCTTCCGCGTCGTCGACTCCGTTTATAGGTGTCGAGGATGGTCCACCCTGCTTCAAGTATAGGAACTTGTTGATGTCGGTGTCGAGTCCCAGATCTTCACGTTCCTTTCTGGGGGCACCAGCGCAGAGTTGGTAGAAGATGTGGTAATTCCGTTCTGTCAGCGGTTGGAAGACGACGCGAGACCGCTCCAACAAGTATGTCCGAATGCGCGCGCCGACAATTTCTTGTTTGCCATCGAACAGAATCTGTCACGAATGTTCGCGTCAGTGATCTCCCTACATGTATCAATGCACGCACCTGGATGTATTTACCAAAACGTGATGAATTGTCGTTCCGGGTGGTCTTTGCGTTACCGAACGCCTCGAGCACAGGATTGGTAGCCAGGATTTGGCGCTCGACTTCACTAGACTCGTCCAAAGAGTTCTTCGTCCTGCTTCTGCCTTCGGTATCTGCAGGGTTGACGGAGGCCAGATATCTCATGATGAACTTGGCAGATTCGGTCTTTCCAGCACCACTAAATGAAGGTCAACTGCCGCCCACCGAAATATCTCAATCCACTTATACTCACCTTTCTCCGGATACGATGATGGTCTGACCAGTTCCGTCACGAAGCATGGCGGTGTATGCGTCCTCCGCAATGGCAAACAAATGTGGTTCCAGCTCTCCCCTCTTCCTTCCGCTGTATGCTTGAATGATTTCGGGGCCATAAAGAGTGACGCGTTGGAACGGGTTCATGGCAATGAGCACGATTCCACTGTAGGTGTAGATGCTATGTTGGGCATAACGATTGCGAATGGTATGAAGGACTGTAATTCGGGTTTCAGGGGGTCATATTCAGTAGAATGAAGATAGTTCACGCACCTGAGGGTTCGTTAAGATGCGACAGCGTAGCCAAATCATCAGCAGTCTCCAGCAAGGGTGGGTTTCGTAAAGGTGGAAGATCCTCTCGACCATCCTTGATCTCTTTGACCGTAGTGTTAATGATAACTTCCTGTAAGAAAGATTTGAATTTCCGCGACCTCGTGAGCAATAAGCGTTGCACGCAGGACGTACCTTGCCGCGTTCGTCCTGAAATACGAGCTTGACCGTGTCGTCCGCGTTTCTGACAACTGAGGTAACTTCTCCGGAAATCCAGCTCAACTCCTTGTCGGGGAACCACACTTGGGTCCCCTTGCTGTATATGTTCTCCGCCATGGCGGTAGTGAAGGACACACTGTCCCCAACTCTGCAGATGCCAGACGACCGCAAGCGTGGTGGTTCAATCCGGTATTGATATCCCACGGTCGCGTGAGGCTGCGCTGAGACGCCCATTAGGAGACCCTTGTGCTGGACTTGGCTGAAGACTTGTTCCCAAACACCACCCACAGCCATTCATCGTGCATCCAACGATTACAATTGAGAGACAACAAGGGGATATACAATTCGGTGCTAGATGGCCTCGAGTTGAATCGAGTCTACGGTGTGAAAGTTCACACAAAAATTGTTGAAAAATACCGCTGTATGCCTTCAGCATCCTTCACAACAGCACCGACGAACAAGTCCGGCCGAATTACGACAATATCCAACGCCTTTTCCTCCACAAGGTAGAATGTATGCAAATAATCGTCTTTGTCTTGAAGTAGCTTGACCTCAGGGACCGGCTCGGTATCTCGCTTTGCGACCAAGAAAGTCTGAATAGCGCCGTCGGGGTAGCGGCGGACAGCTTCCACCACCTGCTTCACATGCTCTTCTTGCCCGACTGGAGCGAATATCAGCACCGTGTGTTTCGTCGCCGTCAACAAATCGAACAAGGTGGTCGCCCTCCCGTCTAGTACGAGCCCCGGAGCGCCAGGTGCCCGATCGCCCGCGCGCAAGGACATTTGGCCTTCGTACCCAGAGTACGCACGAGCGAGCGCGTCCTCGAGATCCAGCGCAGCGCCATCGCGCTCCTCGACAACGATGTCGCTGTACCGATAGTTGACGCCGTACTGTTCGAGCGCGTTGTTCCGCCAGCGCATCCACCCGGTCTTGTGGTCGACCTCCTCGTCATCTGCGTGGCGGTCCTCCAGACTTTCCTTGGGCTTGAGACGTGAGACCATGTGCGTGTACAGCTGGCTGGTTGCTGCAAGCATCTGGGTAACAACGGGCAAACGCTCGGTGTTGAATGACTCGAGGAGTGAAGGCAGCGCGAGTCCCTTCAGGACGGAAGCCAGTTTCCAGCAAAGGTTCGCCTACAGATATGCGTTAATAACCGCCTGTTCAACTGGTGGAAGAACATACGGCATCCATCACACTGGTATTGATCCCCTGTCCGCCGGTGGAAGAATGTACACTGGAATATGTCAGGGATCAATTCCTGCGGATGTCCTGATTGGACTTACTGCGCCGCATCTGTCAGCAGAGTTAGAACGCTCGCTTTTATTTGAGGACGGGAAGGCAAACTGACCTCCAATGACAAAGACCCGTCCTTCATTGAACTTATTAATCATCCTCATATTCGGTCTACACGGGGTCATAAGCATGAGATCGGTGGTTCAAACCAAAGCTGTCCTCACTTGTGGTACGCAAGAGAAGACCAGTTTTTGAATGTCAGATCTGTGCGTCCAATCTCCGTTCGGATGAACCTCTCTGCTGCCTCTGGGCTGTTGAGATGTACAGTATCGTAATCCTGACCGGTGATACCCAAATGGAATTGGTTTCCAATGCCTAGATAGCTCGGACGAACCAAGACGCTGTTGAAGATTCAGCGGGATGCACATCACAGAGCTTCATGATACATACGACCATTTTCCGGGAACTCCCCAGAGGTGCCACCACTATATCTAACGATCAGCCATCGTATGATGGAAAACTATATCGACTGACCGTATTTTCCAACCCGACAATTTCCACGTCGCCCCAGACTATTCCGTCCGCGTCCCGAGTTTCGCCAGCGAAAGTGAGCTGCAGTAACTTTCTCGTAACACCTTTGGCTCCGTCTGCGCCGATTACATATTGGCAAACCACTTCCTCACGCTCGCTGGCCGCCTGACCCTCCTGGTGTTTGGCAAGCGTAGCGACAACGTGGTCCTCCGACTGTTGGATATCAACTAGTCCGGTGGACAGCTCAACGCTGACGCCATAATGGGCGAGATGCTTCCTGTAGATATCCTCCAATATGTCTTGGGGGATACACTTGCCGTTACACTGCGCATGTCAGCTTACTGCCTTCGTGGCATATACGAACGGACTTACAAACGGGCGATCCGGCCATTCCTTGCGTGTCTTGAACAGATGCCATTCCTTGGTGACCTCGACACCTCCGGGAAGCTTGTAGGAGCGAAACATAGGTATCTGGGTGTCTTGCGCCTCGACATCTGAGAGCATACCCAGCGCTTGGAGAAGCTCATACGTGCGAGGCTACACAACGATGTATCAGGGTATAGGTTGGGCTATCATTGCGTAGATCACATACATGTACGCCCGCACCGCGCGACCCTATGTGGAACTGGTCATCACGATCGATGATGCGGACTGGGATACCGTTCTGTGCAAGGCAGAGAGCGGCTGTGAGGCCGGCTGGGCCTGCGCCGACCTGCAGCGACAGCTGTGAGCCTCCTGCTGTCTGTGAAGACGTTTGAGACATACCACAAGGACAGGGAGATTGGTGGACATGTTTGCTGGCGATACTGACGGGCGCGGAGGGCTCTCAGCATTTTATATCGCCACATTTGTGATATGTGGCGGCGGCCGGGAAATCTTGGCACAATTTCCACCTTTCGTGGCTCCTCGCGTATATTGGGACCAGGGTGAAATGGACGATATGCACGAAAACCATGCCTTACCCGGCCGGGTCTGAGGACTTGAGAGGCACGGAGAAGCGGGATCTCTCCGCCGTAGCTCAAGGGGCTGCACCGTGGCGTTTGTTAACTCTAAGTTTTAGTGCATCGGTGCAGAAAACATACCTATCCCGGGCCGAATTGCTGTGCAGCAATACGATGGTGAAGCTGCAGTTGAGCGTTCCTACATGTAGGACGGCGTTATGACATATGTGCAGCAGGCATCATATCATATGGTCGCAAGGCAACTCACTAGTACTAGTGGCTCGGTTAGCAGGTGCTAACCCGCGAGATGCATCGTGGTGGATAAACGCGGGCTTTACACAGCTTCACGCTGGCTAAGTTCTTCAGCTTTATGCTGTAGAATGCAGTACTGCATATTAGACAAGAAAGGAAAGCTAGGTTACGGGACGACCTCACCGGTGACGCAGTGCGTCATGCCGCCAATTGCAGGAAAGTAGTTCAATTCAGCCCTGACTGAACACTTCCTTCCAACCCGTTGCAGCACCTGCGACATTCGAATATTCGCCATCCGCTCCCCCACGACCTTGTTGTGCTGTGGTGAGGATGCAGTGGTTGCCCTTTTCAAGGAGGCGGCGCTGGAAAAGGAAACCCACGTGGGAGCATCGCCAAAGCATCGCCGACAGCACGAAAGTTCGGGCAGGTTCCAAGCCCTTCTAATTTCTGCGTTGCTTTATCTGCAAAGTCAGACTCAGCCGCGGACACTGCATTCCATAGACCGACCTCTTCCACTTACGACCACCTCCCCCTACATCCTCGCACATTATGGTGAAGGAAACGTACGTCTCATCGCTGCATCCCTGTTGATTGCAGAACTAATTTCGGTCGCAGGAAATATTACGATCTGCTAGAAGTCGCGCCCGATGCCTCTGAAGCCGAGCTCAAAAAGGCCTACCGCAAGAAGTGCGCATACACGAGAGTTCTCAGCCATTTTCACTGCTCATTTGTCGTTTTAGGGCCCTCCGACTACATCCCGACAAGGGCGGCGACCCCGAGCTTTTCAAGGAGGTGACACACGCGTACGTGTACATTCCTGTACGAAGCGCGCAGCAAGCCTCCTCATGCCGATTTTTGCAGTTACGAGGTCCTCTCCGACCCACAAAAGCGGGATCTATACGATGCGCGGGGCGAGGCAGGCTTGAGCGAGTCCGGTGGCATGGGTGGCATGGACCCACAAGTGCGTCCTACATCCGCTGACTAACAACAATGTGGCTCATTTTGTCGTCTCAGGACTTGTTCAGCCAATTATTTGGCGGCGGCGGCGGCTTCTTCGGTGGGGGCGGCGGGCGGCCGCAAGCACCACGAAAGACCAAGGACCTCGTGCACCGCGTCACAGTCTCACTCGAAGACCTCTACAAGGGCAAGGTGTCCAAGCTCGCGCTCACGCGGAACGTCATCTGTGGCAAGTGCAACGGCAAGGGCGGCAAGGAAGGCGCGGTTCGGCAGTGCGACCGCTGTGGCGGCCGCGGCATCCGTATCATGATGCGCCAAATGGGCCCGATGATCCAGCAAATCCAGCAGGCCTGCGACGAGTGCTCGGGCACCGGCGAGATCATCAACCACAAGGACAAGTGCAAGACGTGCAACGGCAAGAAGGTCACCTCGGAGAAGAAGATGCTCGAGGTGCACATCGACAAGGGCATGAAGGGCGGTCAGACCATCACCTTCCGCGGCGAGAGCGACCAGGCGCCAGGTGTCACCCCCGGCGACGTGATCATTGTCATTGAGGAGAAGCCGCATGACCGTTTCAAGCGGAAAGACACCCACCTGTTCACCAAGGTTGAGGTCGATCTGCTCACAGCGCTTGCGGGCGGGCAGTTTGCGATCAAGCACTTAGATGACCGTGCCTTGATCGTGAAGATTCACCCCGGGGAGGTGCTGCAGCACAGTGCGTTCATCCGGTACCTGACTTCACTGCGAGCTGAGATTTATTGCCTTCACAGATGCTCTGAAGGTGATCCCTGGTGAGGGTATGCCGTCACAACGCCACCACGAGCCCGGTGATCTCTTCATCCGCGTACAAGTCAAGTTCCCCGAAAACCTACCCCTCGACTCGATCCCATTGCTTGAGCGCGCCCTTCCGCCACGAAACCCCGTTGAGAAGTTCGGCAAGAACATCGCGCTCGAGGAGGTCGAGCCCGTTGACGCTGATGACCGCCAACAACTGTTTGCGGACGAGGGCGAGGCCATGGATGAGGATGAGGACGGCGAGGGCGAGCCGCGTGTGCAGTGCGCCAACCAATGAGCACTGTCACAGTCATATATATCCGCTGCGCTGATAGAACACGCACGACTGCGTGTGTACGACTCGGACTCATGCGACTCTTGTATCCATGTGTTGTGCTTGTTATGTTATCTGGCTGTCCCGTCACGTTATCCTCCATCCGCTTACCCTACGCATTCACTCACCCCGCCCGGCTCGCGCTCGCTTCGTTTTCATGGGTCTCCTTCGTGCTCGCTGTGTTGCATTAATCCGATACAAGTACCTACAGTAATCCGCCATAGTTGCAATCCGACCAGATTAGACTTCCTACATGGCTATCATTACATTGTACAATTTATGATGCATTCTGCACGAGTGAAGACGGGCTGGTTTTGTGGCGTTGCTGCCAGGAAGGCTACCACTTGGTCTGAAGGGTAATGAGCAATAGGCGAGTAATAATGTAGTGTCGGCACCCACCTCGGGGTTCTTTTTGAACTCTTCGTACAGATGGCGATTGAAGAACGAGACCTCGGTTTCATTTTCTGGCCAAAGTCAGCCATCGTGGCGGATGCCTAGAGGTCAAAGTACGCACCTATGCCATGCTCTGCCAAAGTCTTGGACTCGTCGTCCAATATCCACTCGTCATGGTCGAGGTTGATGATGAGATTTGTCGTCTTTGCGCCGTGTGCTTTCGTATACAGCTTCAGGGTGTCAAGCTCGACATTGCGGTACGGCTTCCATCCGGGTTGTGTCTGGACAGCTGCAGAAAGGTCAAGCGAGGATTGACGAGTTCATTGCGGGCCTGCATACCTTGTCGTGCGAGCTCCTTCAGCTGTCCCACTGTGGTTGTCTCGCAGTTCACGTCACGGAGGATTAGATGCTTCTCGGTCCGGAACTCGAAGGACTTGACGATCCGAATGGTGAGAGTCGCCTGCGTCCTCGGAACCGCTTCGTTTGGTGAGAACGTCTTGCTCGGTCGACATGGGATATTGCGCAGCAGCGATCGACGTTAACAACCAGTTCGGTAGGCACTTGAGCAGAGCTCAGGCCTGTCGAAAAATAAAAGAGTAAACACAAGTGAGAGGAGGAAGCTGGAGGCCACTTGCCCGATATCGTCGACGGATCATCTGGACTCATCGCGAACGCGGACAAGTTCCCATAAATCCGGTCGCTGTAGCAGTCTAATAATGGTCCCTGGCCAGACCGCCCTAACTATGACGAAGCGGGCTTCTTGCGTTGCCTCTTGGAGGTAGAACAACTCTTGTGTAATGAAGGGGCGAGAGCAAATCGCCGAGAAAGCGACCGTCCCGCACTCGGATCACCTTCCCACCACAAGCGACTTCGGCCACTGGTTCCAGCCCTCAGTCTCCTCCCACTTCCGTGCTGCAGACCTCCAAGCCGTCGCTGGCCGTCGACACAGCACACACTGCCGAATGTTTCGTGCGAATACAGCTGACCAGCTCAACAAAGCCGCATCCGAGGTTCCCCCGCTCCTTGCGCTAACATGCAGCCCGTTTTCGCACAGACATCATTGCTATAAGAACACAGCGGTGTCTGAGCGACCATGGGAACAGCCTTCTGGCACAAGACATTGCTCTACACGCAATTGAGACACTGTGTGGTGGATCTGCGCTCGCCATGGACCGCTCATTCCTCGACGCTTCAGTTCCTGACCTGGTGCAGAAACTATCGACAGACGAGAAGATATCACTACTTGGAGCACCGAACTGGTGGAATACGACGTCAATTCCGCGCTTGAACATCCCGTCTGTGCGTATGAGCGATGGCCCAAACGTATGTACGCTTGTCCTACCTCGAGAGTACGGTTCACTCACGAACTTTGATAGGGTGTACGAGGATCTTCCCACTTTGTTTCGACACCTGCGCAATGTCTGCCCGTACGTCTCCAAGTGTTTTTTTGAACATTTTCTGACATTGTGGTGTAGTGCGCTACATCCATGGCTTCTACATTCGACCCAGAGCTCATCCATGAAGTAGGAGCCTTGCTCGCGGCAGAGGCCAAAGTGAAATCCTCCACCGTCCTCCTCGCGCCGACGTGCAATATCCAGAGGACGCCTTTAGGAGGGCGTGCCTTCGAGTCATTCTCAGAGGACCCCCACCTCTCCGGTACGCCTCTCATTTTCCACCTGTTACGTCAATTAGCTCTGACCGTGACACCCCGCCCACTCGGTTTCCCTTTTATTTCACTCAGGCATTATGGCGGCCGCTTACGTGAACGGCCTACAAGCCAACGGCGTTGCCGCGACTATCAAGCACTTTGTATGCAACGACCAGGAACATGAACGGACCGCTGCAGAATCGGTCTTGTCCGACAGAGCCCTGCGCGAGATCTACCTGTACCCGTGCGCTACGCTGATAGACCCCTCCGCGCCTTTCTTGAACGTGTGATGTAGGTTCATGCTCGCGCAGAAACTTGCGAAGCCCTGGGCTTATATGACGTCGTAAGTCTTTCAGTTTACTGATAGAAATCATCTCTAATTCTCCACGTTAGATATGGCCGTGTTTATGGCATACATGTATGCGAAAACCCATTCTTCCTGCAAGATATCCTCCGTAAGGAATGGGGCTTTGACGGCCTCGTGATGAGCGATTGGTAGCTGTTCCAGTACTGTCCGCTGGAACCAACGCTTATATGTGCTACGTGTCCCAGGTTCGGCACGTACAGCGTCGACCTCGCCATCAACGCCGGTATGGACCTCGAGATGCCGGGCCCGCCACGCTGGCGCACACCGCTTCTCGTC
Source organism: Terana coerulea (assembly GCA_024811115.1). Lineage (NCBI taxonomy): Eukaryota > Fungi > Basidiomycota > Agaricomycetes > Polyporales > Phanerochaetaceae > Terana > Terana coerulea. Next base: position 69,512 of record JAKOGH010000446.1, read on the forward strand.
AACCACATGCTCAGCTGCCAGAAAATCTTAGACTCCACGCTCAATGAGCGCGTGAGCACCATTGTCGCGTTCGTCCAGCGGCAGGCGCAACGCAACCCCGAGGTTGTGTACGGCGACGGCAAAGAGCGCACGCGGGACAGCGAGGAGAACACGCGCGTTTGCGCGCCGGCTCGCGGCAGAGGGTATGGTGTTGCTGAAGAACGACGGGCCCGTGTTGCCGTTGAAGGCCGAGCAGGGAACGACGAAGAAGGTCGCGATCATTGGGCCGAACGCGAAGGAGCGCATCATTTCGGGTGGCGGCTCGGCGCAGCTCAAGGCGAGCTATATCGTCACGCCGTATGACGGCCTCGTCGACAATGCCCCAGAGGGAATCGAGTTCACGTATCACGTTGGGTGCTACGGTACGTGCCTGATTATGGACGTTTATTTAGTCGCTCACTTCTACAATGCAGCGCACAAGTTTCTACCCACCCTCGAGAATCACCTCACAACGCCGTCCGGCGAATCTGGCTGGCTCTGCAGCTTCTACAACCAGGATGTCAACGGCGAGCCGACGGGCTCATCCATAGCCGACTTCGTGCTCAAGGACACCCGCGTCAAGCTAAATGACTTCCTACCTCAAGGGCTGACGCCGACCTGGACGATCAAATTGACCGGCAAGCTGCAGGTGGAGAAGACTGCAGAGTTCGAGCTGGGTTTGACCGTCGCCGGGCGGGCGAAGCTATTTGTCAACGGGAAGTTGACGATCGATAATTGGACGAAGCAGCGGCCGGGCGAGTTCTTCTATGGGTAAGTCCTTGTTTTATAGTTGTTCTGCGCGTCTTGATGGGAGTGGTCAGACAAGGAACGGTAGAGGAGAAAGGTATCGTCAAACTTGAAGGCGGCAAGCCGGTGGACATCTACGTTGAGTACACAAATACCAAACCGCCTGCAGGCCCCGAAGCAGACCGCTCCCAGCCTGCCTTGATGCGTGGAGTTGTAAGCCCTTTCCCACTCATCCGCGTCGCATATATCTAATCTATATTGGCTTGTAGCGACTTGGCGGCTGCGAGAAAATCGACGCGGACAAGGCATTGGAGGATGCGGTTTCCCTGGCGGCCAAGTCCGACATCGTGATCGTCGTTGCAGGGCTGTCACCCGAGTGGGAGAGCGAAGGCTTCGATAGGCCGACACTTGATATGCCTGGTCGCCAGAACGAGCTCATTGAGCGCGTTGGGCAAGCGAACAAGAACACGGTCGTTATTCTTCAGGCGGTACGTATACCTCATGCCGCATTACTCAGGACGATGTTAACCAGGCTGCCACAGGGCTCGGCTGTTGCGATGCCCTGGGTAGACGACGTCAACGGCATCATACAGGCGTGGTACTCTGGGAACGAAGCAGGCAATGCGCTCGCAGATGTCGTCTACGGCAAGACCAATCCAGCCGGCAGGCTGCCGCTGACTCTACCCGTGCGCGAGCAGGACATCCCGGCATATATGAACTCTCGTAGCGAAAACGGACAGATCCACTACCGCGAAGACTTGTTTGTGGGATACAAGTGGTATCAGGCTCGCAGCATCAAAGCGTTGTTCCCCTTCGGGTGAGTGCAATACTCACCCTTGTTCCCGGTACACTTTACTGACACAGCTCCTGATAGTCATGGTCTGTCGTACACTACGTTTTCCTTGTCAGACTTCGCCGTCTCGTCGCCAACCTCGCATGACGACTCCTTTACGCTTGACGTCTCTGTCAAAGTCACAAACACCGGCTCCGTCGCGGGCTCGGAAGTCGTGCAGGTCTACGTCACGCTCCCCGACATCGGGCTGACTACGCCTAGCCTGCAACTTCGTGGGTTCGCCAAGGCAAAGGATATCGCCCCGAGCCAATCCAAGACGGTGTCGGTTCATTTGGACAAGTATGCCGTTTCATTCTGGGATGTGCGGCGGAATGTGTGGGCTGCCAAGTGTGGTAGGTATACTGTGAGTGTTGGGAAGAGCAGTCAAGAAATCTCGGCGACAGCGACATTTGAGCTTCTGAAAGACTTCGCATGGAGTGGATTATAAGCTGTAACTATAGCGTAGACATGAAAACACACGAGTATCTCAGAGTAATCGCGAAGAGAGTGTTTGCGAGGCACCAGTACTTACATGATGCATGAACGTTTGAACTCCCAGCCTCCAGGAAGCTTGCCGGCTATCACCGCGCCACAACGCCTAATGGGTTGAATTTTCAGCGCTTAACACTTGTCTCAAACATCCGACTCCCATTGGAGACCTAACCACATTTCGGGCGTGGTGCTTGTGTCACGTCCGATGCCCTCACGGGCTTCTTAACCATCTCCCGAGCGACTCACTCCGTCCGCTGTTGGTTTCCGTTCACCTGCTCCGTCTCCCTGACGCCACGGTGTTGGCGACTCCTCGATCAGCCAGAACACTTCGCCAAACACATCAGGGTGTAAGTGTCATTCAGCGGGTCCTCGTGTTACGTGAAGTTAATATCTCTGCCTAGTCTGACCGGCTCCACAATTCTCCGAGTTACGTATGGTTTTGGCGTTGAGTCGGAAGACGACCCGTACATAACAATCGCAGAGAAAGCGCTTCAATCACTTGTGGCGTCGGGTAATGCGGGAAGTTACACTGGTGCGTAGACTTGCACTTTGAAATTGACTGGTCCCTAATTCTTGCGCTTTCCTAGTCGATTCGTTACCCGGCGTTCTGTGCGTGGCCCCAAGCCGGAGCTGATTATAGACGAATTCACCCGCCGGTTTCTAGTGAAATATCTCCTTCCTGGGCTCCTGGCGCTCAGTTCAAGCGACAGGCAGCGGAGTGGAATTATTGGGTCACCACCTTGTATGAGATGCCTATGAAAATCGTGAAGGAGGCTGTAGTAAGGCGGTCCAGAAAACGGGCACAGCATGATTTGTATGGCTGATACCCTAATGCGTAGGCCGGCGGAAGCGCCGTATCATGCATCGTGGCAAAGCTCCTGTCTGGCCTTGAGGACAATGATCACCGAGGGCAATGGGTAGCTCGCAATGTCACGGGGACTTCTTATGGCGGTATGTCTGTCCTCACTCTCATGAATTCTTTCTTGATATTAATGGAAGGATCTTCAATGAAGGAGGTTCTGATACAGTAAGATTCGAAGGAAGTCTATGTCATGGGGCATCACGTATGCTTACTATATGGTAGACTATATCATCGATCGGAACATTCGTGCTTGCCATGCTTCTGTATCCAGATGCTCAAGCTACTGCTCAAGCTGAGCTAGATTGTGTCGTCGGCCAGGGCAGGCTTCCCGATTTTGGCGATCAACAATCCCTCCCTTACATCACCGCCATCGTCAAGGAAGTCTCAAGGTGGGGGTCCTCTTGCATTCGGTCATTTGCTTGGCTGAGAAACAGTTAGATGGAAGCCTGTAGCACCTCTTGGTACGTTTCGAGAACCGGGAAATTTATATTCGCTGACTCTTATGGCTTTATCACTGCCGCACAAGCTCACGACGGATGACGAATACAGAGGCTTCCACATACCCGCTGGGTCTCTCGTTGTGGGAAATGCACTGTATGTGCGTCGTACACTCGTCCCCGGCTTCTCACGCGAACATATCATGTTTGTTCAAATGCAAAGGGCCATACTGCACGATCCTGATAGGTATCCGAATCCAGAGGCCTTCAACCCCGCCCGATTTCTTACACCAGAAGGCGACCTGGATGAGAATGCCCCCGACCCATTTGAAGCGTCTTTTGGCTTCGGGCGGCGGATATGTCCAGGTCGCCACCAAGCTCTAGATGTCCTTTGGGTTGCCGTCGCATGCATTCTGGCCACGTTCAACATTGAGAAATCTGTTGACGGGAGCGGATCAGCCATCGAACCGAGTGGCGAGTACTCACCTGGGGTGATAAGGTGCGTAGGCAGCCACCGGACAACGAATGGTGTACTGATCTTGACATTCCCCCTATTTAATTTAGCTATCCTGTTCCGTTTCAAGCAGCCTTCAGTTCTCGTTCGTCCGCAGCCCTCACTCTAATCCGTTCCGAGCCCGAGTCCAACTTAGCTTGATCACGCTTGCATCCCGTTCCCTGGTAAAGTTGTTTGTACACAAGGCAGAGGGATGTGAATCTTACTTGTCTGATTGCGAAGCTTAATGTACTTATAGTGATGGAAGTGAAAGTTGAGTCAAAGCGTGTGCAATCGTTATGTCTTGGGCTTAAGGAAGTAAGCTGCTCAGGCCCGAGAGCAATAATGGCGGCGGCGACGGACCGACGGATCACCGAACTCGGGCATCAGCGCGCCACAAAGATTCTCACGGCCGCTGAGTTTCTTGCTGTTCGAACTTGTCTTCTACCCTCTAGTTGCGGTTTTGTACCAGCTCCGCAAGTCTCACATCGCCACATCTCGCACATGAATTGCCTGGCCTCGGCTCTGAGTGCATCAAGGGTGAGCTGCCTCTCGTGCATAGAGAAGGACCGCTTTTCCACGTGTCTGCCACTGCTGACCGTCGCCGTCGCTGAGAAGCTGCTACTCGTGTGAAGGATTTGGTGGTGAGTCACTCACATCCACCCCTCGCCGTACTTCTGAATGCTGTGTTCTTGGAAGACTTACTTACCTCATTGTTCTTTATAACCAGACTGAATGGCTGACCGCTTCATCATATGGTTGGCTCCTCTCAGTGAGACCCGTATGTCACGAAAGGGGAGATAGCGCATGTTTAGCTCACCTTCTTTCAGTAAAGCGTGGGAGAGCGAACTTTGTCCTGTTTCTGAGCTTTGATTATTCCTTCGGACGTTCGCACACTATTGCAAGTTGCACGCTTCCCCTCTGCTTGGACACAACGAATAGACCAAGAAGGTACGCGGCATACCTTCAATTGCTCCCTTTCATCCACTCACAAGATCATATTCTCACAAAGCGCATTGACTTGAGAATCTATTCAATACCAGCGCGATGCTTCCATGCAACGCACGCGAAATTAACGACCAGTTGTGCCTGAGCGGTGTGATAACATTGAAGAAGGCGCCCGATTTGTGATAAAAACAAACCCAGAGCCATTTGCGTGCACTGCGCTCTGCGGCCCAAACGACATGGACCTGTTTCTTTTGGCTATTTTCTGCGCCTTTGTCGCTGTCACGCAGCTATTCGTCAAGTACAGGAAGCAGCGGCTGCCTCCCGGTCCCACAGGGCTGCCGCTCATAGGAAACGCGTTGGCTATTCCGAAGAGCTACGAATGGCACACGTATGAGCAGTGGTGTAGGGATTATGGTGAGCGTGTCGTGTTTTTGTTCAGCAATTTGATGCATAATCCCTAGCGTAATCCAGGCTCCGACATCATTTCGCTTAACGTCTTTGGCACTCCTGTGATTGTTCTCAATACGATCAACGCCGTGAATGATTTATTCGACAAGAAATCGTCTTTGTACTCTGACAGGTATGGTTTAACTGCGACATGCCCATATCAGACCAATTAAAAGGATTTCTAGGGAACACATGGCCATGCTCCATGACTTGTACGTTGAATCTTTAGCTCAAAGCTGCATCCCGTACTCATGCGCTTATGTTCAGAGTCGGCTGGACGCGTAATATTGCATTCATGGGCTATGGTGATGAATGGAGAGAGCACAGGAGAATGTTCCACCAGCATTTTCAGCCATTGGCGTCGAAGCAATATCGTCCGATAACGTCAAGGGAGGCCAAGAAATTACTGGGGCGGCTTCTCAAGGATCCGCAGAATTTCATGAAGCATATCCGTGTGTATGCGCCCGGCTCCGATACAATTCGATCTGTGCTGCTGTGCTGAAAATTGCACGTTCTAGCTTAACCGGCGCCACCATCCTTGCCATTACATATGGGATTCAGCTGGAGTCAGAAGACGATCCCTTCATTACTATTGCAGAAAACGCGCTGCACTCCCTTGCCATGACTGGCAATGCTGGCGCCTACCTAGGTGCGCAAAGTCCTTGTTCTATTCCAAACTTCTTGCTCATATGTTTCCATTTCAGTGGACTCCATACCTTTACGCACGTACCGATGCTGACAACACCTTTCATCCTATTAAAATACGTTGACAGTGAAATTCATTCCATCCTGGGCTCCTGGAGCAGAGTTTAAGCGGCAAGCAGCTGTTTGGAATGCCTGGGTTGCGAAGATGTATAATACGCCGATTCAAGGTGTTAAGGAGTCATTGGTAAGACCCAATACATATGCATTACATGGCATTTGCTCGTGCATCGAATGCAGGCCAACGGCAGCGCAGTGCCCTGCATTGCGACAACACTCCTATCCAATCTAGACGAGGGCAAGGACAATACTAGGGAAGAAGTGATTATTAGGAATGTCACAGGAACTGCTTTCGTCGGTGCGTCTTCACCCGAAACTGCTCGTTTATTTTGGCTAACGGGCTGAATGTGAAGGTGGATCTGATACTGTGAGTCGACGGTGGTAATCTCCATGCAACGATGCTAATTGTGACATAGACAGCATCGACCCTCTCTACCTTTGTCCTCGCGATGCTATTATACCCCGAAGCTCAACGCGTTGCGCAGGCAGAGCTGGACCGTGCTGTTGGCACTAGTCGACTCCCCGATTTCGATGATCAAGACTCGCTTCCCTATATAACAGCTATCGTGAAGGAGGCCGCAAGGTAAGGCTTCCACCTCCTTCAACTGAGTAGCAATGCTGAATTGGACTAGGTGGCGTCCTGTCTTGCCTCTTGGTGCGCCCTACATTACTTGTGAAAAATGCACACTAACGAAGTCACCACCAATCAGCGGTTCCTCACAAGCTCAGAGCTGATGACGAGTACATGGGCTATCATCTACCCGCTGGTTCGCTTGTGATAGGGAATGCGTGGTATGCCAGCAGCACCGCTCAAGTATACAACTTCCTCACAGTCCTTCTTGTTGCAGGGCTATCCTCCACGACGAGAACAGGTATCCAGACCCAGACACTTTCAAGCCGTCTCGCTTTCTTACGTCGGAGGGCGAGTTGAACATGGATGCGCCAGACCCATACGAAGCATCGTTTGGCTACGGAAGGCGGATCTGTCCAGGCCGTCATCAGGCCCATGACACGCTTTGGATCGCAGTCGCTTGCATCCTGGCCACTTTCAATATCGAGAAACCCGTGGACAAGGGCTGGGAATGTCGTTGAGCCAAGCGGTGAATACACGTCGGGCACGATATGGTCAGTACGAGACACTTTCATCTACAGACTCGTGGATTGCTCACATGCTCGCCTGATGTCCGCAATAGCTTCCCAGTACCTTTCGAAGCCTCGTTCAAGCCGCGCTCGGCTACCGCGCTTGCCTTGATTCAATCAGCAGCTTCCTCGGACTAATCGTACTCGTTCTTTTTGTTCGGTATGTTTATCTCGCAACCATGTTGGGCTGCTTCTTATCCGTATGCAGTTTAGTGCGGCCAGTTTGTATTATGCGCCCAGTGTAGCAGATGCAACGTGTTGTTTGCTGACGCCCGAGCTATCACTTCCGTATGTGTGGTCCTCTGCAAATGAGCAATTAAACCGCATCTTGCTACGTAGGTTAAGTATGCCATCAGCACATAATCCAGCGCCGCCTTACCCGACACCCGAAGTCATGTGGACTGCTGGGAGAAGGAGATAGTACGGCACATCAACTCATGCCTTACCGCAGAATAGGCTGGCGCAGATCAATGCTCCCACGACGGACGTTCTTGAATTGGCCTCCGGCTCAGCATTCAGCCTTCTGGATTGTGTTAAGCGTTCTTGCCACCCTCTCCGATGATATTGCTCATCTTGCCCCGCCCATAGAAATGACCTGGACTTTGGCGACTGTGCATCCGGGATACAATCTCCCGGGTGCCTGGCGACTATCATAACATGGGGTAGCAGGAGTGCCACCGGTGGTACCAACCCTCGCCGTCAACCCCCATGCCTGATTTTCTCGCTACGAACTACGCCCTCGTTTCTTTGGTGCTCATATGTCTCAGTGCTTACCTTAACGGCAGACTACGAAGATGCAAGCTTCCGCCTGGACCTAAGGGTCTTCCTATCATTGGGAACATACTCGACATACCCAAGGGCTACGAGTGGCTGACTTATCAGCAATGGAGCTGCGACTATGGTGAGTGATTATTCTGGGGATTTGGGCGCGGCCCTTCCACTGAGGAATGTCAGAGTCAGATATTATACATCTCAGCATATTCGGCAAGCACATTGTCATCTTGAACTCTGCTGAAGCTGTCCACGACCTGTTCGAGAAGCGTTCACCATTGTACTCTGACAGGTGCGCGGTCATGAAGAAAGACGATAGCATAGTTCCCTGACTAATCTGACTCTTGCAGGCCACAGACTGTAATGCTTCACGAACTGTACGAACCATTCCCTGCTCGTTCGCTCTTGCTCACCGGAATTCAGGACTGGTTGGGAGCGAAACTGGGCGTTACTTCCATATGGCGATATCTGGAGAGAGCATCGACGGGTCCATCATCAGTACTTCCGAGAGAAGGCCATCGAAGCATACCACCCTCGAATGGTGAAAGAAGTAAGGACACTCCTCGCTCAACTGCTCGAGGACTCCGATGACTACGTGCAGCTCTTTCGTCGGTAAGTGCCCATTTTCGATCGTTTTATGAGCATTGCTGCGACCAGTCTTTAAGTGTGAGCACTCAATGATACTTCTGATTAGCATGGCAGGTGCCTCCATCCTCGGTATTGCATACGGGTTGGACATCGAGGCCAAAAACGACCCTTACATCACTATAGTCGAGAAAGCGTTGCACTCCTTGACCGAAATTGGCAATGCTGGAGCTTACCTCGGTGAGTTTGGCTCATAAGGTGTACCTCCTGGACACGGTGCTGAGTAACATGTTTAGTCGACTCACTGCCGATCTGTATGTTGCGGCGACATGTCTTCTTAGGCTATGGCTAAATTGTCTCGCTTAAAGTGAAACATCTTCCTTCATGGTTTCCGGGTGCGGGCTTCAAGCGCCAAGCCGCCGGATGGAAGCTTCTGGTGACTGAAATGTATGAGCGACCTTTCTGGGAGGCGAAACGCGCGTTCGTTCGTGTGTTTTTTTGTTGTTGCTCTACTTGTTAGCAGCTTGACCTCCTAGTTTATAGATGTCGGGTGTCTTGGACACCTCGGTCGCGTCACGGCTGTTTGAAAGCATTAATCCCGACGACTCGGAGGGAGGCGAGCATAGGGACTATGTATTTCTCAGGGTGCTGGGTACAGCTTACGCAGGTATACTTCATGTCTGAGCTGTTTATAGTGTGCACTAAACCGGTCTGATGATGGGATATAGGTGGGGCGGACACGGTGAGCCCTTCGATGGCTCCCTGAATTGATGGCTTATGCGCTATTTCTTTCAGACTATATCATCTTTAACGACATTCATTCTTGCGATGATTCTGAACCCCCACGAACAACAAGCGGCGCAAGACGAGTTGGACCGGGTTATTGGTCAGGACAGGCTCCCTACATTTGAAGATCGCCCGTTGTTACCGCGTGTATCCGCCATTCTAAAAGAGGTCTTGAGGTGTGTACTCACACCTGATATATTCTGTGGGACTTATCACTAAGTACCTGTTTAGATGGCGACCGGTGACCCCGCTAGGTGAGTTATGGTGCAGCAGTTGGTGGTTCTGCGCAAATCTCGACGGATGACATACACCTGCTAGGTGTGCCGCATATATCCACTGCTCAGGATCAATACAAAGGCTATGATATTCCTGCGCAGTCAATAGTAGTTGGAAATGTCTGGTACGCACTTGCGTTCACGATTCATAGGGTTTTACTCAGCCGCTGTAATGCACAATTAGGGCTATACTTCACGACAAGAGTCGGTATCAGGATCCTGACACCTTTAGCCCCGGCCGTTACCTCACTCCATCAGGCGGACTGAACAGGCAAGCCGCCGAAGTCACAAACACCGCCTTCGGCTTTGGCCGTAGGATGTGCCCCGGCCGTTACCTTGCCCAAGACACTCTCTGGATCACCATGGCTTGCCTTCTCGCAACCTTCAGGATTGAGAAATCTATTGATGAGAAGGGAGATGTTGTTGAACCCAGCGGTGAGTATAGTCCTGGCTTGATCAGGTATGTGCGCTTGCATCTAAGCACCGTCCTGGGTTCCTAAATTTTTGCCCTATAAGCTTCCCCAAGCCGTTCAAGGCGGCATTCAAACCGCGATTCCCGGGCGCAAGCACAAATGTTCCGTCCCACCATACTAAAAATTAGTTCGGTCTGCGTGCTTACCGTTGTTCGCGCTGCGCTGGCGGAAGGAATGTCGACCCAGTTGTAACTTGTGCTGATATCCTTACCGAGCCTTCAAGCTTCAAGCTTCAAGGACTAAGTGAGTACTTACTACTTAGTAGGTACTGTGGCAGCCCACAAACTTGAACTGCATCGGTGTAGGACCAACACTTGCTATGTTGGCCAAATTCTCTGGTATCCGCAATGAGTGTATCTCAAATGATACTCGCTGTTGCAGGGTTGAGATCATGTCCTACCATGTATAGAGATCCTGAAGCGCCGCTGGACGCAGTTCCGGGATATTCCGGCCGCTTGGTAGCGTTTGAGCACCAATAGGCGTCTATGATCACTTTGCAACCACCACGACGCATTCAATGCTTGCCACGCCTGAACGGACTCAGTCAATATTACGGTTGAGTTCCCGTATTCAGCATGTATTCGAGAATCTGACATTGGGATAACAGGCTGAGATCAGCGTATGAACAGTCAGAAGAACGTAAATACGTCACATTCAAGTTACCGACATCCTCTCTAGCTCGACTTGCCATTTACACCATGTAGCTCACTCCATAATCTTTCGATAAATAATCGCACCAAAAGACCGCATTGCACCTCTCGGTGTCAGTCATCCACCTCCGAATACCACTCGGGCCATGTAGCGTCACCGTCGCCGAATGCAAGATGCCCGAGACATGGCCATGGTCCGCATGGCTCGCAGGTCGTCAGAAGCATGAAGTCGAATCGCTTCATATGTTCAACGGTCCCAAGCGATCGGAGGCCTCTTCAATCAGGAGCTTCTGGCTGAGGAGAAGCACCTCGGGGTGTTCGGTCAGGGTGTGCACGTTCTTCATGTGATTTATTCTGACCAGCCTCTGACAGCTCTATTTAGATCTCGCGGAGCACAATGTGGGTCATGCAGCCGCAAAGAGAGCTGGTGAGGCTAAATCTCATTGGCTGGTTACTCAACCCGGCGACAGAGCTCGATCTCGACCACCTGCGTCAGCCTCAGAAGCAGATACTGAACTTTCACATGAATTCCGCCGTGCGATATTTTCGGCGAGGAGAGCAGTGACCGACACTATGGTGCTGTCAAATTATTTCCTCAAATGTATGCTCTTCGAGCAGTGTTTCAAAAATGCTTCCGTTCTGCGCCGCCAAGGTCCCGGAAGCATAACAATGCTTCCGTGTTCTTCGTGGCGTTAAGCGCCCATTATGGGCACTATGCCATGCAGCGAAGATAGAGTGCTAGAGGGTTTTAGGCGTTCACAATACGGATGCAAACGGCATACCCGAGTTTCTGGAACCAAGAGCCGGACAGCTAGCGACCCGTATTCTCGGTCGCCCGATCGACTCCTCCTCGGGGTACTTACGGGGCGGCGGACAGTGCTGCGCCAGCCTGGCTGAGGTGTACTAAGGTGCTCATTGCTTGCGATCTGTTGCCGAAGCCCCTGAGTGATATTATTATATCCGGGGTCGATGAACACTTTCGGTAGCCAATCACAACTCGTCTGGCGAGAACAGCGGAGGACGGCACCGCATGGCAACTAAGTTCGAGGCTTGCAATTGCAGACTTAGATCGTTTGTGTCAGCCTCAGAAGCCACCGGATCTTCGTCCAAATTGCGTATTTCCCATGTTTTTCTGAAGCTGCAGATCGAGGACGGATTGGGATGTGGCTGGCGATGCGGCTGACTGTTGGCTCTGAAAGGTATAAAATCCCTCGCATATGTCCCGTCTTCCCTCATCGCATCTTGCACCCCACACCCACACCCACTCCTCCCACACAACCCACACACACCCACACACTACACCATGCAGCACTACGCTTCCCCGTGCCCATGATCGTCGCCCCGGAGGCGGCCCTCTACATCCCCCACTGCGCCAACATGTTGGAGAGGCCGGACCTCATCCCGCTCAGCGAGGCCCGCAAGAACCCGAACATCGTCCTCCGCGCCCTCCGCTTCATTAGGCCGCGCAGGACGCGCTCTTCCTCCTCGTCCTCGTCCTCGACCTGTGCGTCCTCGACCTCGTCATCGTCGCAGGCGACCTCGACATCGACGACGCGCACGTCGACCACCACCTACGTCGACCTCGAGGCCGCGCCGGCGCAGCCGCTCTTCAAGCCCAACTTCCATCTCATCCCTCTCGATGTCGCTCAGAAACGCTACGACATCAAGTACCGCAAGGAGGGCTACGAGATGGAGGTTTTAGCAGGGCTATGGTAAATTAAGGTCTGTCGTCGTTGTTCCAGTGTTTTTCGGGGATTGTGGTGGGCAGTGTGGAGACACGGGCGGGGGCGGATGGTGCGGTGTGCGCAGCCGCATTGGAAGTCTCTCGTCGGCGGTGGTTGTGGGGACAATGAGGGGTCACGGACGAGAGGCGGAAGGTGCAGTGTGCAGCTGCATCGGAAGTCACTTATCGGCGGTGATCCAGCTGGCAGTTGGAGTTTTATTCCCGAAAACCAAGATTCATTTTGTTGCTCTTGCTTGCAACCCGCTGCGCTGATAGCCTTTTATTCCCCCGTTTATATAGCTGCGACCGACACCCCGACACCCCCTGCGCGCGCGACCGACATCAGGCCGACCGATTTAAATTTTGGATGCTAACACAGGACCTGGAGGAGGGAGGCGCACTGATGTGGTGCGCCTCCTGGCGCAGACCTTTTCGTGGTCTCCAGGATGAGTACCCGCCGAGGCTCAGACGAGCTCTCGGCGGGGAAACCAACATGCGCTTTCCATTTTTGTCATGAGTAATAGTTGTATACGTATAATTATCTGGTTCATTTTCTCCCTGCTTCTCTTGCTGAGCACATTATCGCTACCGATGACCGTCGACGCGCTGAGGTCTGCCCTTCGGCTATCACCGCGCCACAACGGGCAGTCTCCGGGCGAGCACGGCCGCTGCTAAGCGCCCACGAGTTGATTCCTTTCGTCATTTCGAATCATCGTCCCTTCCCCACAGGCCGTCTTCGCCCCCTCTCGCGAGAAACCGTCGCCAAAGTATTGCAAGCTGATTTGGGGATGCTTCGTGAACACCTGCAGGGATATCGTTCATGACAACCGCCGAGCCACGGTGACCAATCGCCTCAAGACTGGAAAATGCAGTTCTCCTTCATATCTGGCGGGCACTCTTGCGACATACATACGGCCCATGTTTCCGACCTCGGACTAAAATACTACTGCGAATATCAATTTCCGAGTACCAATCTTCGGGGAGGATGTACAGATGACGTGTGTGCGAGCTGGTCGCCGTTAGTAACATGCTAGGGAAACATCTGGCGGACCCATGACTGGCAAGTCCATGTGCTGCATTATCGGATGTGTACACTCATAATGTATGCCTCTTGTGCAGCTCAGCCTACGTTGATGAAGATGTTCTTCGTGACTGCGCTTGAACGCTGGTGCTCCTTCGTGACTGGGCATGAGCGTTCACTCCACTTAGGCTATCTTGGCAGCAATCACCTCATCTATGGAGACGCTGCGAAGCCGTACGCTCAATATGATCTTGCGACGATCCTCAGACTCAACCCGGCCGTGCCCAAAGCCTGAACGTGACAGCGACAGCGCTGAACTCTTCCCGGAGCACCACCAAACAAGGTTTCACCCCACCGGACCATCCGTCGGATATATGAATGCGCGAGCTGGGATACGGAGATGAATGCAGCAGAAGCGTGGCTGTGAACTTCTCAAAGCATCCGTTGAATGGCAGCAAGATTCACCACCCACGGCTTATCGCACGCCGCGATGCGAGGCAAATACCTTAGTGAGCTCTCCCATGGATAACGCGTTGAAGCGTTTGATCGACTTCAACATCATTCACCTGATAGCCTGGCTCAGTGTGTATGCGCAACGAAGTATAGCAGCTACGTCTGCGTGTAACCCCCCTTGTGTTGGTCACGCAAACGCACGAGCGAGGTTCAAGCGTTCGCTCGTTGCCTTAACTGTATGCCCCTCTCCACCTGACGATTCCCGCTCTTACGGCCTCCCTAACAGAACTTGGTTTCTCGTAGCCACATATACTCCGGACCTTTTGAGCTATTCCCTCCTCCTCTGCCTACCGCACAAAGGTAAGTTCTTCGTCTTTACAGCACACCCTTGTACTTACTGCCATTGCTTACGGTTCAGTAACCCGAGCTCGTTCCAATTCCTACACCTGATTCACCTCGCTTGCAGAGGCCTCGATTGTAACGCGTATACGGAGATGAATGCTGAACAGATTCTCGTCCTGTTCATAAGTGGTCTAGCTCTCGTTGTAGTCCAATTTACTCGACGTAAACGACACTTTGTACTGCCGCCTGGTCCCAAGGGTCTACCAATCATCGGGAATCTCTTCGGTATTCCTGCGAGCCACCAGTGGCTTGCATACCAAGAATGGAGTCGCAAGTACGGTGCGTGGTATGCGAGGCCCTTGTGAACATGTAGCTAAAAGCAACTTCGCTCAATCAGACTCTGCCGTGGTATATCATTGCATCCTTGGCATGGACTTCGTCGTTATCAACTCCCTGGACGCCGCACGAGAACTTCTTGATAAACGCGCCAGATTGTACTCCGACCGGTGAGTGGACTCGCTGCATCTACGTAGTGATGACACCACTCACGTTGACCATATGCTGCTTTTAGGCCGCAAATGGTGATGCTGCATGAGCTGTATGAGCTTTTCCCTTCTCCTTATCCGCCCTGTCTGATACTCATCATTTGCAGTGTCGGCTGGAAAGAACGATGGGTCTGATGCCATACGGCGAAAAGTGGAGAGCCCATCGGAGAGTATTCCACGCAAACTTCCGCCCTAAAGTGGCCGTTCTATACCGCTCTCAACTGAGAAGCGACACAAGAAACCTGCTCAAGCGGCTGCTCACTTCTGGAGAGCGGTACGAGGATCACATACGTCTGTACGTATATGCATACATGGCCTGTCGCTGTCGCTGATTATGCGTTTAGGATGGCGGGCGCCACTATCATGAACATCGTTTACGGCATTGCTGTGAAAGCGGAAAAGGATCCGTACATCGAGACTGCCCAAAAGGCTATGGAGATATTTTCTCGAGTGAGTGGTGCAGGCGCGTATTTAGGTGGGTGCAAATCGACTTGCTCCCTCTTTATAAACTATTGCTAAAGGGAGAGATAGTCGACTACATACCCATTCGTAGGCCAACTTACTCGTTCCGCTTGGATGCCTGTTAATATTGTTTCGTTGTAGTGAAACACATACCGGCATGGTGCCCTGGAGCAGGGTTCCAACGGAGTGCCCGGGAATGGAGGTCGGTCGTACAAGATTTACACGAGCGACCCTTTTATGCAGTCAAATCTGCAGTGGTAACTCCATGTCTACTTTGCTGCTGTAATTCTATGAATTCTGATTCATCACGTCATAGAGCAACGGAACAGCAAGCGAGTCTATAACGTCGACTTTGCTCGGAAACCTTGACAAGGGAGCCGACAACACGGAGGTTGAAGACATGCTCATGAATACCATGGGTACAGCGTATGTGGGTAAGCCTGCGCTGCGTACCCTATCTGTATCAAGGCAGCTGCTCACTACCTTTGGTAGCGGGTGTAGATACCGTAAGTTGTCAGATGTCTGCTACTGTGATATGATCTGCTAACAGACACCTACGATGACCAGATTTCCTCATCGTTATACACGTTTGTGCTAGCGATGTTGCTCTACCCCGAGTTTCAGAAGGCAGCTCAAGCACAGCTCGACCGACACGTTGGCTTGGGTCGCCTTCCCGATTTTGATGATCGACCAGCCCTCCCTTTCGTCTCCGCAATCATTAAGGAAGTTCTCAGGTGCCGTGTATTTTCAGTCTGATCACGACTGGATTCTAATTACTCGCTCAGATGGAGGCCTGTTGTACCTCTAGGTTGGTACTCCCATATTCCACTCGAGTAAGGACACTCACAGGTTCTCAGGTATACCTCACCAAGTCCTTTCCGACGATGAGTACCAAGGGTATCATATCCCAGGGCGTGCTATCGTGATGGGCAACATATGGTAAGCCTCCACATCACCTTTGTTTCGTGAGCTTCATCCGATGTGTCGTTCAGGGCTATGCTCCACGACGAGCAGCGTTACGGTCCTGCTCCTGACGCCTTTAACCCCGATAGATTTCTGACGCCTGGCGGCGAGCTGAACGCAGATATACCGGACCCCGCCGAGGCTTTCGGCTTTGGCAGGAGAGTATGCCCCGGCCGACATCTTGCTGATGACAGTTTGTGGATCACCATCGCCAGCATACTTGCTACGTTCAACATCCAGAAGCCTGTCGATGAGTTTGGCAACGTCGTTGAACCAAGCGGCGAATACACAGGCGACCTGGTAAAGTGAGTCTGAAATTGTGGACATCCTTGGTCTGGGATGATCGAGCGGGCGTTTATAGCATGCCGGTGGCGTTCGGGGCGTCATTTGAACCGCGTACGACGTCCGTTGCCGCCAAGATTCTCGAGTCCGCCGCTCCTACATCGTGATGAAAGGCCCCCTGCGGGCCGATCTCAAACCTGGTTGAAATCTGGCCAAACAGCCATTCCGTCGCCACACCGAATCCATCATTGCAGTATGGCTGATGACCTGGCCCGCAAGGGCTCTGAACTCTCGTTGAAATATGACCTCAATATGGTGTGTATCTACAGGTGTACGAAATACATGGAGTTCGCCACTAGCAAGGGTTTATATAGACCTTTTCGAATCTGACGCCTCATGGTAGCACATTATTATGTAGTGCACATTATGCAAGGATCTCGACAAACACACATTCGATCGTGACGGCCTCGGAGTCGTGAGGTGTCAGAGCGAAGTTCAAGCCTCGCTCTGCAACTGCAGAGGAGATCGTTTGGGCAGCATATCGATTGCCTACGGGTGACAATGTGCCATTGTATTATGAGATCCGTGTTACTATGCACAAAATGCAGAAAATAATGCGGGCAGACCTGTGTATACGACTTGGCAGTACATGATGAGTGATACAGCCGTGAATGTATGGTTTCAGTGCTGGAGGCGTAAGTTAGACCCAGGTTTGCAATTCTGTCTCCCAGTATGGACCGCCAGATGAGAGCTCGGACTTCTGCTGGCGTGTCTCAGACTCAGCGTCGGAAGTTGCGTTTCGGGCGTAGTGGTGTGCAGTCTCCGGGAGTTGGCGGCCTTCTCTGTGCGGCGGCCCGTCGGTACAAAAAGTAGCGCTTGATAACGCCCAGATCTGATGCCGTAAGTAACGTTTCTTACCATTATAACTAGCATTTAGACTCCGCTGAAACTCACATCAGCGGGTCCTTTCCAGTGAATCCTTGACTTGTCCTTGACCTCAACCTCGCCGAAGCTTCACTATTCCCACCGTTACTCAGCTTTCCGCCCTTCAAAGCTTCATGCAGCATAGACTCGACACACTTGACGTTCAGTACGTCTCCGGGTACCTCCCTTCGGTTTAGCACTGGCATCACTCCCAGCATGGTCCCGGATGCGGTCTCTGACAACAGAAGAATGCACAGTACGCGCCTTGTCGAGAAGTCTCAACAAGTGAACCTCTCTTCAATCGGACTTTTCCTTTCCAGATGCCTATTGAGTTCTGAGATGCGCGACCGCATGTGTCCGGTAGTCGATTGGAGGTTCTCTTCTTGGATGAGTATATGCACGCCGATGAGTAGGATATAAGCTGAAGACCACAACGGAAAGCGGTAGCTGTACGTCTATTCCGCATCTCACTGTTCTCTCACGTACTTTGGCTTGGCAGGTACGCCAGTATGCCGGCTTTCGAGGCCGTGTATCGCTCCCACTTGGTTATCCATGCGTTCTGTGTTGTCCTATTACACTCAGATAAAGCTTCGAAGTCAGATGAGCCAACCAATGTCGTTGAGGTGTCACGCAATAATCTAATCAGAATCTTCCGATGCGCTTGCCTTCGATTGAAACTTACGCCTCGAGAACAACATCATTTGGAGCTTGGAGCCCGCTCCGCACCTCAAGCTGTTACTGGGCATAGGAGTGTAGGCTTGCCGCCCAAGTGCAACTCTATCAAGATATGAGCCACCAAAAGTCAGGTTCCAGCAACAAGCGTTAGACGCAGTCGGATGCAGAGTATATCGGTGCTGTACTGTGGGTCCGGACTTGGTGCTCATGGTCGGCTGACAGCATCACTAGCGCAAGCGCGTTCAATTCAGAACAACTCTATTGCTCGCACACGGTTACGGCAAGGTCCCGCACCGTTGCACCGGCGGGATCACATATATTGAGCGAACGCTGGCAGACTTTCATCGCACTCTTGCAACCGACGTCCGGCCCCGACCTGTCTAAGTGCAATGGAAGGATTCATGCCGGTATTAGCTGCATGCATCCTCATCATATTATGCGCTGCACTCCTTCAGTCACGCCATCGCCGTGCACTTCCCCCGGGACCCAAAGGATGGCCCATCGTTGGCAATATCTTCGATCTTCCACGACGTCACCAGTGGCTGGCGTACCAAGACTGGGGTCGTCAGTACGGTGAGTCTTTGCCATGTCAGACTATATCGTGCTCCTGACATTTTGTGTGTCATCGCCAGGATCGGATGTAATTCACTTTCGCGTACTCGGGACCCATTTTATCGTCCTCAACTCTGCGAAGGCTGCCGATGACCTCCTCGAAAAACGGTCAGCTTTGTACTCGGATCGGTCAGTATATGCAGATGTGCCTATGAGTGTAATATGCTGAAGATATTCGTATATAGACTCCAATCAGTGATGGCAAATGAGCTGTATGTACTGCATTACCCCCCTCTATAGAGGCTCAATATTCCTAGGGTTGGCTGGGAGCGAAGCCTGGGAGGAATGGAGTACGGCGATCAATGGAGAGCTCACCGCAGACTTATCCACGAGGTATTCCGTCCTAAAGTTGTTGTATCATACCAGTCGACATCTCTCAGCGAAGCTCGAACGCTGCTTGTGCGGTTATCAACATCGTCCGAAGATGCAGTCAAGGAGGTCCGCTAGTGAGTCTGCAGTCACGTCATATGCCACTCGCACAAAATTGAATTTGCTTTCGCTCTGACAGTATGGCAGGAGCGACAATTATGAGAATTGTGTACGGCTTAGAGCTGCAACCCAGAAATGATCCCTACATCGAGATTGCCGAAAACGCCGTCGAGAAGGCAGCGGACATGATGAATGCCAGAGCTTATCTAGGTAAGAGCCCTTACGTATCTCAAACGAACATAATTTGATTGATTTATAGTGGATTTTATACCAATATGTATGTCGTCTGGCCTTTCCACGAACCTCGCTGATATCTACTTTCAGTGAAGCACCTCCCGGCGTGGTTTCCCGGAGCAAAGTTCAAACGACAAGCCGCTGAATGGAAAGTGACTGTTGACGAGTTGTTTGAGCGGCCGTTCAAAGCGGTGGAGGCTGGAATGGTGCGTATACCGCTAGTCCGTCCGTTTCAGTGAGACAAAGTTGACTGCGTGCAACAGGTGGATGGCAGCACAAATGCCTCTATTGCAGAGCTCTTACTGGACAACCCTACAGCACAATTCAAGCATCTGGCTAGCAAGCAATACGATGAACTAGTGAAAAATGTTGCCGGAGTATCTTACGCAGGTACAGTCAGCACTCGCATTCTTCCACGAAACTGAAATATACTGAGATGAGCTTTGTCTCCAGCGGGTGCTGACACTGTAAGTAGCTCGCATTATCCAAGACGACCTGCTTACCACGTCATGTTCTTAGACTGTCGCAGTTTTGTCTGGGTTCTTCGAGCTTATGTTGATGCATCCCGAAGTACAGCAGATTGCTCACGAGGAGCTCGATCGCGTCGTGGGGACGGATCGTTTGCCTGACTTCGCGGACCGGCCGACACTGCCTTACATCACTGCTGTCTCAAGGGAAGTCCTAAGGTACGCCACGATGTTCCTTGATTTTTCGCACCCCTGATACTTGATACACAAGACTTCAGCCTGCTGCACCTATGGGCAAGTCTCATCCAATTGCGACAAACTCATTTCTATTAGCTTAGTTTGACGTTGTGCAGGTCTTCCACACAGAGTAACCGCGGATGATGAATATCAAGGTTATCATATTCCGGCTGGCTCTGTTATCATACCTAACATATGGTGAGTACCCCAGAACTCATGAAATACCCTTTCCCCTGCTGAAAAACGTACTATTAGGACCATCCTCCAAGACGAGCGTCGATACCAAAGGCCCGACTTGTTCGATCCATCCCGATTTCTGACACCCGAGGGCACGCTCGACAAGAGTGTTCCCGACTCAGTAGAAGCGTTCGGGTTTGGCCGAAGGATCTGTCCCGGGAGGTACTTCGCCGAGGACGCATTGTGGATTACTATAGCAAGCGTCCTCGCGGTGTTTCGCATCGAGAAGCCTGTTGGCGAGGATGGTAATGTCATCGAGCCGTCCGGTAAATCCACAGGAGGTCTGGTCAGGTGAGTGAAATAATATTCTCTGCATGTTAGGCTGACTTCTGAGGGTCTCCTAACAGCCATCCTTTACCTTTCAGCGCCGTCTTCAAGCCCCGTTCGGAGGCTGCAGCTCAACTCATCCGCTCGGTCTCTCCTTTCTGACTGATGCCGCATGCGGCCTCGAAGTAGGGTTTCTGCACAGAGAAATATCAGACTTATTGTTTGTAAAGGTCGTTACGATTCGTTTTTGCTCATTCGTGAGCGAAGGAAGTCCCTTGTGTAAATGAGTACGAGCGCCAAATATCCATCCTCCGCGGGCAAGGCGTCCCACGGCAACTGCCGCGCCACAAAGGCCTCGTGTGCTGACGACGGACTTGATACGTGTCTTCAGCCCAACTTTGTTACGCTCACCTCTGACACAAATTATCTCCCTCTTCCCTCGAGAACTCCAGCAAAATGTATCTCATATGTCTCAGCACGACTGCCACGCTACTTATTTCAAGGATGCTGCGGAATCCGGCGGGCTGTTCGTGCGGCTTGTAGTGCGGCGTGAAAACCCCGACCCAGTCTACGCTCCTAACATTATGATTGGAATGAAGCCGATAGGAGGTCATCATGTTCATCTCTGGTGCTCTATTCTCCCGCATTAGTCCCTCAAACAGCATGTTTGGCTCCATCATGGTAAGCTCAGTTCCCAATCAGCTCTCTACTACCGCTCATGGTGTCTGTCTTGAAGTCTAGTCTGCCTATGCATTTTTTCATGTTGCATATAGAATGTCCGCAGCTTCGTGAGCCATGACTGAGACACGCCGTACCGACAGCTCAAGAGAACGTCGAGTTCACTGTATGGAGAGGCAGTGCTCTCATAAGGCGGTATGTTGATCTTGTCAGAACACCTGCCTGCCCTACTGGAGCTCACTCCACCTCCATTTCACAGAATCGGCTGTGTGCTGTCTATGGTCAGATAAGGGCTGCACAACGAGTAAAAGGCCATCCAGCTGGCTTGACCACTGCTACATCTGTGCATAAATCAACATTCTGTTCACACAACACTATGGTGAGCGCTATTTCTACGAGGAATGGTGCGTGTGTCAGGCACGTAACGCAGCTACACAGCGTTGGGTGAATGCTAATTATATCTCCTCTCCATAGTGCTATTCAGCTATCTAAGTTTACCATCTGCCGGTGGCGGCGCATTTGAGATATGTGGAGGTCAGATGCTCTGTGGCGCTGAGCTTTAACTCTATGTGTGTTTCTGAAACCAGGCCATAAAGCCTCTGTGGAGTCCTCAGTCCGCTCCGTTGGTATCTCGACCACCCCTGATCACTGCGATGAGCCTCAGACACGAGAGTACATCCATCTTATTCATATGCTTCTTACTGGCGATCGCAATAGTCTGGCTTTTGCATGGCGCTCCGAAAGCGGCATCGACATAGGTTTCCTCCAGGGCCCAAGGGTGTTTTCCTTCTCGGTAATATTTTCAACATCCCAAAACACCACCAATGGCTGGACTACGAGCGCTGGAGCCGTCAGTATGGTGTGTCTGCAGT
Source organism: Terana coerulea (assembly GCA_024811115.1). Classification (NCBI taxonomy): domain Eukaryota; kingdom Fungi; phylum Basidiomycota; class Agaricomycetes; order Polyporales; family Phanerochaetaceae; genus Terana; species Terana coerulea. Next base: position 91,653 of record JAKOGH010000446.1, read on the forward strand.
TTCTTTATCCTCATTATCTGTCCTTGCTCATTTTCATACACACAGATTCAGATATCATTCATTTGAATGTCGTCGGTACACATATCTTTGTCCTAAACTCAGCAGATGTTGCGCGGGAGCTACTGGAGAAGCGCGCAATCAATTACTCTGATAGGTGTGTGTGTATCTCGGTTATAAGGCACTAGCGACGACTCACGAGCAACATCAGAGTACAATCGGTTATGGTAATGGAGCTGTGCGTATTCACTTCTGTTCACTGGAGCTGCTTACGAGGATCTGTACAGGACGGGGTGGGGAAGAAACTGGGGATTATTTCCATATGGCGAGAAGTGGAGAGCCCACCGGAAACTATTCCATGAATATTTCTCGCCTAAAGCGGTCTCAACATACCATGCGAAATTCTGTGTTGCTAGCCACGAGATGGTCGCGGCCTTGTGTCATCAAGAGAACGACCCTGCTGAATGCATTCGCGAGTGAGCAATCTTGTCAATTTCCGCTCGTGACAGACCTTAGTATTCACCGTGAACTCTCCATATCAGTACAATCGGAAGAATGGTCCTCGACATTATTTACAGCTTGGACAACGGGGTCAGCAGGTGAAGACTACGTTCGAATCGCTAGGGCTGCTTCGTCAGGACTGGCAGACATTATCAGTGCTAGTACATACATCGGTGTGTTTGCTCTAGGCTTTCATCTAACGCAAAGCACTGACTACCAGTGCTCCAGTTGATTTCATTCCCATTTGTGAGTATCAGGCTATTTGTTGCTGCACTTTTGTTCACTTTGCTTCCAGTAAAGCACCTCCCTGCGTGGTTCCCGGGCGCATCCTTCAAGAGGTTTGCCGCGGAGTTGAAACCGACGGTGGATGCAATGTTTGATCGACCGTTCGAAGCGGTCAAGACAACTATGGTGGGCTGAGCCTGTAATATATCGCCGGTATGCTACCCGTACCAATGCCCCGTTCTTAACAACAGCTTGAAGGAGAACCAAATATATCCGTGACGTCGAGCATGTTGGCGAGTAAAGGTACAGATGATCAAGCAAAAACCGAAGAGTATGAGGAAGTTGTCAGGAACATTACTGGTACAGTATATTCAGGCAAGTGGCATATTTATTTGATTTTGCGTCACCTCCAATGCTGATGATGTGGCATACAACAGCTGCAATCGACACCGTGAGTATCTCATAATATTCCCTGGGTAGTGACTGACCTGGCACGAGACGCGCAGACCACCTCAACCTTGTCATCGTTCATCAATGCAATGATGTTACATCCCGAAGTTCAACAGCGCGCTCATGAAGAACTGGACCGAGAAGTTGGTACAGATCGATTGCCTAGTTTCGAAGATCGGCGCGCACTTCCTTTCATCTCTGCGATTGCCGAAGGAAATTCATAGGTCTGCTACTCCCTATTGTTGATCTGGAACTGTCTACACTAAACCTGAATTATGAAGATGGCGCCCCGCTACACCTACAAGTATGCCTTATGACACAAGGCTCACGGCTTGAACGCGCTAATCCTCGTAACAATTTGACAGGCGTTACGCACCAGTCAACGGAAGATGACGTATACAAAGGATTTTATATACCCGCAGGGTCCATTATTGTCCCAAATACGTGGTGGGTGCACCTCAACGCCGCTTCCTCGGCTGTTCCGAATTGCTCATCACACATCATGTTAGGTCCATACTGCGTGCGAAAGAAACTGGCTTTGACCCAACCCGTTTCTTAACCTCTGAAGGACAGCTTGATCCCAGCGTACCAGATCCAACGGAGGCATTCGGCTTCGGGCGCAGGATATGCCCGGGAAGGTACTTCGCGGAAGACGTCGTTTGGATCTCCATCGCCACTATTCTTGCTGCCTTCAATATCGAGAAGCCTCTTGATGAAGATGGGCGCCCGGTGTCCCCGAGTGATGAGTACACCGGTGGCGGGCTCGTGAGGTGCGTGACATATACTCGGACACCTTGCTCACCGGAGGCTCAATATTACCACAGTTACCCAGTCTCTGTCAGAGCAAGTTTCAAGCCTCGTTCCGCAACCGTGGAAGAGCTCATTGGGACCTTTAGCGGCTAAAATGGACGGCAATCAGCATAACAATTGTCGGTAGTGGACAGCCTGCTAGTAGGTTGAAATCCGAGTTACTGTGTCCAACATATGGAAATGATACGGACGGACCTGTACATATGACTTGGCGATGTACAATAAGTGAGCTGATTTGTGATACAGAAGGAGCTGCATGGGCTGGAATTGAAGGCACGAGTTGGGCCCAAGTATGCAACTCTGAGTATCTCCTTAGACTTGGCTCGAACTGCCAGCTCCTGCCGCTGGTGTGCTACTAGCGCCGGGGCCATTCGGCAACGTGCCACAAACCCCGCTCGGCGCCAACGCGGCAGACTCCGATCGGCTTGTCATTTCCTTACGACCATACTTGTCCTTCACATGCGCACTTTTTCGGCTTCCACGACTTTACACCCAGTTTGCCTCGCTGAGTGTTACAGTACTGGGGACTGCTTCTTACCTCTGTCCGGATTGGACCGCAAAGCAGCGAACAACCTCTAAAGCCTACGCTACCAAGTACTCAATCCATACTCCACGCGCAATATCAGCAGTACAAGTCTACGCGCTTGCAAGCACCCCATGACCAGTGGTATCAAGTCCCTTTGTATCGAACTATTCGCCAAGCCTTGGAGCTGTGTCAACGGCATTGGATGTGTGATACCTTTTATTCTGCGCATGGTGAGCAACCATTATCCCCACTCTGTGACCTATGGCGTTTGACCTGCAAGTTTTCTGTAGGAACAACACTTCATTCAGCAGAAACCCCACAACAAGGCCTTTCACGCGCCTCGGGAAGTGAAGAACAGACCGCAGCTCGTTGTTAGCTTCAGCCGTTGCGTCGGGTCAGCTAATCGCAGCTCATAGCATCCGACAAAACCATGTGAACTCCGACGCACGCGATGTCGGCCTCACACTGGCCAGAAGCAAGGCAGTGCCCGTACACGCGCGGAGAAATGTGTTATATCGCATCTGGGAAGCCGTGGCGAATATCACTAGTGAGCTCCCCGTCTCATCGTCCTTGCTCCCTCTCAACTCAACTATTCCCCCGCTATCACACAGCATGGACAGGATTCTGCTCGCCGGTCTGTTCGTGCTTCTTGGGCTTGTGCCGGTGTACTTCCGCCGGAGACGGTATCGATTGCCTCCTGGTCCGCCCGGACTCCCTGTTGTAGGCAACGTTTTCGACATTCCCAAGTCATTTGAGTGGGAGACCTACCAGAAGTGGAGCAACGATTACGGTGAGTTGGTTGTGTCCTCGCTAGGATTTTCTCTCTTATTATTTCATTCAGACTCGGACATCCTCTACCTGAACCTTGTCGGGACACCTGTTATCGTGCTCAACTCAGTGAAGGCTACCATCGACCTCCTTGAGAAACGATCTTCTCTGTACTCTGACAGGTTGGTTGCTCCTACGTATGACGAATAAGTGGCTGATGCTGAATGGCAGAGAGCACATGATCATGCTGCATGAGTTGTACGTGTTGCAATTCCAGATGGAAATCAAACTTGGTACTAATACCTTGTTATTAGAGTTGGGTGGAAGAGGAGTATAGCATTCATAAAGTACGGCGATGACTGGAGGGAGCACCGGAGAATGTTCCATCAACATTTCCACCCTGCCGTGGTCAAGAACTATCGTCCGCGCTCCTCTGCGGAAGCGCACAAGCTTCTGGGACGTCTCGTAGAACAGCCCGAAGATTTTATGAATCACATTCGTACGTGAGTGTACCTGTGCAATATATTTGGTGAATTATGAGCTCATCGTTATGCTGACCAGTATGACCGGAGCCATTATTCTGGGCATTACGTACGGATTCGACATCGAACCGAAGAACGACCCGTACGTCGCCTTGGCGGAAACTGCCTTGCATTCGATGGCAATGGCCGGGAACGTGGGTGCATACCTCGGTGCGTGACCTGCTCTCACGACACTACACTGTTCTGACGGTTGCTGTAGTTGACACTATACCTATCCGTACGCAATTCTGTTCGCTCCCAATTTTTACCACCATCATGATGCAATCTTACAGTACGACATCTGCCGACTTGGGCTCCCGGGGCGGCCTTTAAACGACAGGCAGCCGAGTGGCAGAAGGCGGTAATCGCGATGTACGAGAAGCCCTACAAAGTGGTCAAGCAGGCAGTGGTGCGTTCTCACAAACCAAATCTCAGGCATGGTAGAGAACATCATCGCTGACGAATTCGTAGTCCGACGGAAATGCAACACCTTCGATCGCAGCAACTTTACTTTCCAAACTGGACGAAACGGAAGACAACGCCCGCAAGGAGTTTGTCATTCAACATGTCACAGGCACTGCATATGTTGGTGAGTTCTGTTGACTTCCTAGCTGTTACCGATTGTCTGAGCAAGGCGACTAGCTGGAGCAGATACAGTAAGTATTCTGCGATATCCTACCACAGTTGGCGACTAAACCAAGTTTCTAGACCGTGTCATCACTCGGGACCTTCATTCTCGCAATGCTGCTTTACCCGGAGCTGCAGCAGAAAGCTCAGAAGGAGATGGATGAGCTGGTAGGACAGGGTCGCCTTCCTAGTCTCGATGACAAGGACGCACTTCCCATAGTCTCGGCTCTTGTGAAGGAAACGCTAAGGTTGGTTCCAACCGCTTCCTAGTTCTGGTTGGTGGACTAATCTAAAATTCTCTTAGATGGCGTCCCGTAACGCCGTTGGGTAAGCTTGCAATGTCGCTACTACGAAGCGTCGTGATACTGACTTGCGTTGTCCTCTAAGCCGCGCCCCATAAGGTGATAGCGGACGATGAATATCGAGGGTATCACATACCCGCTGGGTCCATCGTTATTGGTAACGAGTGGTACGTTAATAACTCGATATAGTGCCCCTGCATTCGCGACAACTCCATATGCAGGGCGATTCTGCACGATTCGAAGAGATACCCGAACCCAGAGCAATACGACCCTTCTCGTTTCCTCACTGCAGACGGTAAGTTAGACAAGCACGCACCCGACCCCGCAGAGGCTGCCTTTGGTTTCGGGAGGCGAATCTGTCCCGGACGCCACTTTGCTATGGAGTCCCTCTGGATCTCCATCGCATACATCCTCACCACTCTCAACATCGAGAAGGCCGTCGACGCCGAAGGCCGAGTCATTGAACCAAGTGGAAAGTATACAACTGGGTTGATCAGGTGCGCACAATGATAACTTGGTCATTGTCGCGCCCATGAGTTGACCAATATGAAACGACAGCTACCCCGAACCCTTTAGAGCCGTGTTCAAGCCTCGATCGGCTTCTGCCCTCGCTTTGATACAATCCTCCGCAATTTCGGAGTGAAATGGTGTATCTGATACCCCGTCAATATAATGGTGCATACATGAGCATGGCATGTGAAAGAGGCTACAGGGGTGTTGGTCTCGTTACAATGTAGTATGTGGTAAAAGTATAGCACGGATGGGTTCCAGCGTCTACCGCCCCGACACAGGTTTGGGCACACCCTGTGCGACGATCATCAGTAAGTGACATTCACACTCATAGTTCCGGCGAACGTCGTTGTGGCTGAGTACTGAGCGTTTGGCAGGATCTACACATCCTTTGAGGGAGCGCAAATCTCTCACGGAAGGTCTCAGAGCGCTTTGAGAAGTGCGCTCGCGCGCGCATGCCGTGGACGGTATCCGTCCCGAGACTACGCAGACATTCAGCGGATGTACGTTCTTCACATCGTATCAGACCAAGACGCACGAGCAGGCACTGATGTCACGCAGCCGTACCCACTAGAAGTCGGGCTTGTGCACATGCCTCTAAATGCGTCATGCCACCCGGAAGTTACACCGGAGGCGTACTCAGGTGGGGTGCCTCCTTGATCTTCGCTGTTTCCTCACTACTCTGACACAATCTGGTGTGCTATGCAGGGAATCGCGCTCGTGGGTCTGCTTTCCCTGCTTGGCTTCGTGGCCGTGCATTTCGGCAGAAGGAAACGACATCGTCTGCCTCCTGGTCCCCCAGGACTCCCCATCTTGGGAAACACGTTCAATATCCCAAGACACTTTGAATGGGAGACTTACCGGAAGTGGAGTGATGAATATGGTGTGTCCATCTTGTCCGTGTCGTAGAAGGCTACTCACAATTCCTTTCGTCTCGCCAGACTCAGATATTTTGTCTTTGGACCTTGTTGGGACGACAATCATCATCCTGAACTCTGTCAAGGCGACGAATGACTTGCTCGAGAACCGGTCGTCTCTATACTCAGATAGGCAAGCAATAACATTCCCGTGTACCCCGTCAACGTGACTGACACCACAGCGACGGTAGAGAGCAGCTTGTCATGCTCCACGAGCTGTGTGTATTTCGATGTAAAGAAGTACTCGCGCCCTGGTGACTAATGTCTGTTTCCCAGGATTGGATGGAAGAGGGCCATTGGCTTCATGAAATATGGAGACGACTGGAGAGAGCACCGAAGACTTATGCACCAGTACTTCTACCCTAATGTGGTGAAGACGTATCGCGCGTGCTTTTCAACAGAGGCCAAGAAACTCCTCTCTCACCTAGTTGGAGAGCCCGAAGACTTCATGCATCATATTCGTTCGTAAGTACTTGCCTCGTACACAGTATAAATTGCATTGGTCCACTCATGAGTCCTACACAACCGGTAAACGTCAGTATGACTGGAGCCATTATTCTAGGCATCACGTACGGCCTCGACGTCAAACCGCAGAATGACCCATGGGTTGCTTTAGCCGAAACGGGTTTGCAGTCCATGAACAAGGCCGGAACTGTTGGAGCGTATCTTGGTGGGTACTCACCTGCATCGACATAATGACTTCTGACGTCTTTTATCAGTGGACGCATTACCAATATGTACGCATTGAACTGAGGTTCCCAAGGCTCCGTTTACTGATGTTGTAAGCAGTGCGTCATGTGCCAGCATGGGTTCCAGGAGCAAGATTCAAGCGAGAAGCAGCCGAATGGAAGAAGTCGGTCGACGCCATGTATGAGAAGCCGTACCAGGTAGTTAAGCAGGCAGTTGTACGTTTGCACCAACAGAGCTTTCATGAGTTATGTGATACGTAGCTCATGCAACCTGTCCAGGATGGAGGCAACGCCAAACCGTCCATCGCTGCATCACTGTTGTCGAAGCTGGGCTCCGAGAATGACCTTCCGAGTCACCAAGAAGACGTCATTCGTCACGTTACTGGTACTGCTTATGTTGGTGAGTACCTGCGTAAAATTGGCTGTTTCACGTTGGTTGATTCCTCTCTAGCTGGAGCAGATACAGTAAGTGCGCCACCAGGGTCATGGTGCTTGGAATCCACCTACAATATTTGATAGACGGTCTCTTCGCTTGGAACTTTCATTCTCGCCATGCTGCTTAACCCAGACCTTCAACGAAGAGCACAGGAGGAACTAGATAGCATTGTCGGGACTGAACGACTTCCCAATTATGATGACAAGGACTCACTGCCTTTCATTTCGGCTCTGGTAAAGGAGACCCTCAGGTGAGTTGCGGCTGTCCTAGGCTTCGGCCTTCAAATTGATTGTCTGCTGGCTTTACTCCAGATGGCGCCCCGTTGCTCCATTAGGTACGACCCTGAATACCACTCACGCATTCTGGATCCTCACTTGATTTCGATCCTAAAGCTGCACCACACAAATCCATAGCTGACGACGAATATCGAGGATACCATATTCCAGCTGGGTCTCTCGTTATCGGAAATGCATGGTGAGCATCTCGACATTTTTACAGTCTTGATTTCCTGAGTGCATACGGTGGATTTAGGGCTATTTTGCATGACCCTAAGAGGTATCCTAACCCAGCGAGCTACGATCCCACTCGCTTCCTCACTCCGGACGGCCAGCTCGACCCACACGCCCCTGACCCTGCGGAGGCTGCCTTCGGTTATGGCAGGAGGATATGCCCCGGGCGTCACTTCGCGATGGAGTCGCTCTGGATATCCGTCGCGTACATCCTCGCGACTCTCAGTATCGAGAAGGCCGTTGATGCCGATGGCCGAGTTAGCGAGCCAAGTGGGAAGTATACAACTGGATTGCTAAGGTGAGCTTATGTCCCATGATGTCGAATTGCTCTGAGAAATGTGTCTTGACCATACGGAAGTTATCCTGAGCCGTTCAAAGCTGTCTTTAAACCCCGGTCAGCCTCCGCTCTCGCTTTGATACAGTCCTCGGCGATCTCGGATTGAGTTCCAAGTAGCTGGAAGACTTCCTTACGGCTTCGGGTCGAAATGTATTTTCATGGATACCGCACCCATATTGCTAGGACTGTCGTTATGACCGTAAAGGGATGCGTGGTTCTCATGACGTGATGGTATGTGGCGGTGACTTACGCCGCATAAGGAAGGAGCGCACGACTCGCTTCGGCGTCTGTCGTCATCGCTTAGATTCAACCACCACCACCACGCGCATCGACGACCGTCGCCCGACCCCAAGGTCGTCTCTGGCAGTTCTCTGCCACCGTCAACCAAGATGCCTTACAGTGGGCCTCGCACGACCTCGAAGATTACGCGGAAAGAGAGCGCGGAGGAAGTGGAATACGCGTCGCTTGCAGCTCTAGACGGTAAGAGCATCTTGCTGAAGGTGCTTGAAAGCGACACTTACAGTGTTTATGTTCAGGTCTTCACAAGTTTCCGGGACTCCGTAAGAGCTCCTCCAGGTATATTGTACCACGTGCCTATTTCGACACTACACTGCGGAAGGGCAAGGTTGTGGAACGATACGTCCAGCGTCGGTCAAGACATTCGGTGTCTCCGCGCGTTATGGTTGAAAACCTCGATCGACTTTGTGTTCGAATGGATCAAGGTGCGCGCGTTACTCATATTCATACGTGCTGAATCAGCCTGCTGAATATTGTACAGTCCACGTATCGCGCCGGGCAAGATCCTATTCACCTTACAGCCGCTATGCTGAGGATGCTATTTCCCATGAAACCTCTGGGCCGTCTTTCATTCTTGAGGAAGCTCCAGACTTGGGCTCAAATCAGGCGTCGTTCGCCACACCATCCGCCGCTCCCTCCATGTCGCGCCGCCGTCACGAGTTGAATAAACCAACCTTAGACGGTCATCTTCCGATGCCACCGGTGTCATCCTTCAACAACTTATGCGCAGTGTCAACCCCGTCTTCCAGCTCTCCTCGTCTCCCTCTTCTTCGACCGGCTATCTCTCGACTGTCTAGTGCAGATGATAGTATGCCCATTACACCCGTCGATCAAATCATCCATGATTTGCATACACCTCCCGGCGCACCTAGGCAGACCCTGACGAAGCCTAAACGCTCTGATCTCTCGCGCTCCGTACTTTCCTTCACTCCTGGAGACAGTAGTTTGAAGACTATAGCCCCTACCGATCTCTTGACTCCCTTAGGCGATCTAGCATCGCCTATACCAGAGGACTCGAATGTCACTCCTACTACTCATGAAGACGTCTTCGGTACAGGAAAACAAGCATGCGAAGACGACGCTCGGCAAGCAACCGACGAGCCACGCCCGCTGCCTGCTATCTCTCGCCTCCGGCCCAAACTCCTTTGCAGCATTCCGCGCCGCCTTTCCTATAACCGCACGATCACCTCAACGTCTTCGCCTTTTGCACTGGATCCCGCGACGAACCAAACTTTAGCGTCTCCGCTTCTTATACAGACACCACTTTACCACAAGTCTTCGCGTGGAGTACGGCCAGCTTCTTACATTCCTCCGCTTTGCAGAAATCACTCGATTCCCCAGCTCTGTCTGCCGACGCCTCGGCCGGCGGCTACTTCAACTTCTGATACCCTTCACACTCGGACACCGGCCAATTTTTGTTACCTACTTGTCGCAGCCCCACCGCATTTGTCAACCTCGCTATCCTCGTTTCAGATGTCTGTTCCCGCCCGTCGTATCGCCTCAGTGTCACCAGTTATCTCGTAGCTGTTTCTTGCATGTTCGATGTGTACCTGTCTAGTAATTCTGTATTCTGTATTAAATACTGTAGAGCCTGAAGTAAAAGGACTTAGTACCATAATTGTAGAACTTGTGTCACGGACGTCTCAATTGTGCAAATCCGAAATATCATCTGGCTGACCTCGAGAGACGCGCCGAGGCTAATCATGAGAACCGCCCGCGCTTCCCGTTCCCCGCTGGATCTCTCCTCCCGCCATCCCCATCTGCACATCTGGGGCTGCGTTCTTGACAACCGTCTGCAGCAACGTGGTTGTGCAAGAGTACAACGTGGAGTCCTGAACACCTTTACGACTTGCACGACGACACTCTCACGAATCACGACCTCTGCAACGCGCCTGGGCTTGGCGAGATAACACCACGATGCTGTTCGCCACAAAGACCACCAAGGTCACAGTATCTTCCAGGGGAAAGGTCACAGAGCAGCTCGTCTAATCATTATGCGCTTGGCCTAATGCCCATGACCGTAGACGAAAATTATCACGAGACAGCAGCTAAGGAAGGTGCGTCGTCGGAGCCACACACACTCACGAGACTATGCTGAGCAACTTCACCATCCAGTACTCATGGCTCCCAGACGTTCTACGGCTGCAGGGTACCGTGCGTAGACCCGTTTAGCTCACTCAAACGACTTCGACGCTGAGCTGCTCCAGGGCAGATTATACCGAAGATATTCTTCCCCGTCATGACTGTCACGCTCTTTGCTGTCGCGGCCGCGTATGCGTCATCCAAGGGCGTGGATATCAAACTCACGAACTCTGTCGTGCCGTTATTCACGGTTGTGGTATGTCCAATGTGTCGTTATTCTTCCCACACACTTAGAATGACGCATATTGCAGGTTGGTATGCTACTTGTGTTCAGGTAAGTTATGACCGCGCACTCTGCTTCTCTACTCGGATCTGACGCAGCTAATAGGAATGGGTGCGTTGTATGCTGTGGACGAACGTACGATCCGCTGGCTAAGGGTGCTGGAACAGAACGTCATACGATCGCTACTGGGAAGGGAGAAAGGACTTCGCCACCATGATCTCTCATGTATGCATATGTGCTCTCACAGGACTACACACTCTCACGCATGTCTTAGATCCGCAATCTATCTCGTCTCATCTGGATCAACGTCGCCATTCCCCCCGCTGACGACATCGCCAAGGGCAAAACCCCCAATGCCACACTTACTGCTAAAGAACTGCGACGCAAGAAAGTACAGGCCCTGAAACTCTGCGTCTGCTACGCATTCGCAGTCAAGCACTACCTGCGCGGCGAGGACGGGCTCGACTGGGAAGACTACGCAGGCATCCTGCCGCCGTCCATTGCACGCCTTGCGGCGCCCAGCGACTCGCGGAAGGCCTCAGGGTTGACCTCGTACTCTGCCACGGAGCGCACGTCTCGGGATGAGTCTGCAGCAGCAAGCGGAGATGAGGACGAAAACGGTGGGGAGCTAAGTGCGAGCGCGGAGCTGAGGGGTGCAAGACGCGACGCGACGAAGCGGATTCGGGTGAAGAGGAGCAAGGACAGGATGAAGAAGCCAGGGGCCAAGTCGGCGAAGACGCCGCTTCTGAGCGGGCTGCACCAGACGATTGACTTCCACCCGCACCCTGAGACTCTAACCACGCCTTTACCACTGGTGTAAGTAGTCCGCAATGTTCGCTGTGTCGGTTACGAAGGCACTCAGCACTGAACGCTCCTGCAGCATCGCACATGAGCTCGGGCGCATTATTTTCCTGTTCAAGCGGGACGGTTATCTGGAAACCGTGGGCCCTGCAGGTACTAATGCCATGAACGCCCTGTAAGCAGTCGTGTACCGGTATTCGGATTGCTCTAACGGCATCTAAAGGGTTCAGAGCATAACCGACTCTCTCAGCAATATGGAGCGTGTGGCTAACACACCAATACCGAGATCATATAGCATCCACCTGAAACAGACCGTCACGCTCTACCTGTTCTCTCTGCCGTTCACGCTCATCAAGGACCTTGGTTGGGGCATGATACCCCTGGTGACCATCATCGCGTTCACGCTGATGGGTATTGAGGGTATTGCCGACGAGATTGAGATGCCTTTTGGTATATTTTATCTCATCATGTCTTGACAGATACTGACGATGTTCACAGGATTGGACACGTTTGACCTCCCTTTGGAGCGGTACTGCGAGGACCTGAGGGAAGAGGTCGAGTACGTTGTCGAGAGGCTCCCAGAAGGCGGCGAAGGGATGTATGGGTTTGATGACGGGCAGGGGGACGATTAACAACGTAGCCTCAGGCAGGGTTTTGGGAGATATACCTAAGGGTTCGATTTCCGACGTTTGATACCCTCAATTTTTGTTGCCGCAGAGCAGACCACGCCAAGTTGGAAGGATATATCTTGAGCGAGTGTATCTACGTCTACTACTGGAATTCTGGCACACAGTGCTCGCCAGGGCCGTATGGCTGTATGCATGTGGTGAGTATGTTGAGGTCGCTTGAGCGTAGCACAAGCGCACCTTGGCTGTGAGCGCGGTGAGACCGGCCGAGTTCTCGCTCGTGCGTCGGCCGCTCTGCGGCCCCGGTTTTGGCTTCTCGCCCTTCTTGAATGCCTCCAGCACCTTCGTCGTCGTCTCTTGGTGTCAGGTCCTCCTAAATACACCCAAAGAAGATAGCATGAGCGAGAGGCGCATATGTACACGGATGGGCAAACGAGACGCACGTAGAAGTCGTCGCCGACGACGAGCATTGGAGCATTGCTGCACGCGCCCTGGCACTCGACCTCAATGACGGTGAACTTGCCGTCTTTGGTCGTCTCGCCGGGCTTGACGCCGCCGAGGTCCTTGCAGACGGTGTCAAGAATGTCGTATGCGCCGCGGAGCATGCATGGCGTCGTCGTGCATACTTGCACAAAATGTTCACCAATCGGCTCGCTTCATCGACGAGAGCATACGCAGGGTGTGTGAGACTACAGATGAGGGCGAGGAGAGCATGCAAGCGCACCGGTTGAACATGGTGTAGAACGTCGCGACCTCGTACACTCCGCATGGGCGGCATCTCCAGAAGCTTTGCAACGTAGTTCATGACGCTGATGCTCGTCCATCCCTTATTTTGACGTTGTCCCAGGTCGAGTAGCGGGATGACCGCCGCCTTCCTGTACTGTGGCGGGTACCGCGCAATGATTTCCTCGGCGCGCTTCAGGTTGTCTGGGTTGAATTCAAAGGCAATCTATATGCTCCTCAGTCTTCATACACGGCAGCATGCAATTACAACGTACCTTTGGGTTGTTGTATTTAGTGTCCCGGTGCTGCACAACCTTTCATCAGTCTCCCTCTGCAGCGGTCGCACACCGCGTACGCACGACGAACAGCGCATCCGACTGGCGGGCGGGGGTGGTGCATATCCTCCGCGCGCCCCGCTGCGGCTTGGCGGCCTTGAGTGTGCGGGCGAGGCGGGCGGCGAACATTTGTTCGAGCAAGGGTAAGGAGGGTGGGGTGGTCTGGCGGTGGACGTGAAGGCACGGATCGTCCGGAAGCGTTGGGCGGATGGCCACGTGGGAAAGGCGCTTGCCTCGAATTCGCTCCGTTGTGATTGGCTGGCTTCCCTGCAACTGAGCAGCTTGCTCAAGCGATTGTGCAGTCAAACACATAGTCATATTGCACATTTATTGCCGAAAAAGATACTCAGGGAATTTAAGAACGGCTAATACAGTAGTAGGTGTACCTGGATACGGAATCTAATAAAGAGATGGTATGAAAGACAGTGCCACGAATGCATGTGAACCTCGAAGCTGGCCTTTTGGTACCTGCGCACCTACAGTTGTCCATGACCATGAGGATTTGGGCCCAAAGCCTATGTGGAACCAGCACCACACCGAGGGCTTGAGCATATGGTCGTAGACCAAATGTGAGCAAAGTCCTGAAAAGCATCCGTTATAAGCTCTTAGAGAGAAATCCGCTCACGTTGCTGTGTATAGTCCTAGACCTGTTGTAGAAGGTAGATCATTAGCGACAAGTGCCTGAAGGAGACGTCCAGAAAGAAGGTCGAGAAGAGTCGGGAGGCCTAGATACCGTGGCTAGGAATGTGCACGGCCTGGCGGTCCTGATCTGCTCGGAGATCGTACGAATCCAGCGGAGCCTAGAGCTCCGTCGATGTAATTCCGACAGTCTATAGACTGCTGTCTTGCCTCCGAAAGATTAGACATCGTGAGCGACGTGGCCTAAGGAGTATCTAATGGAAGAGAATTGTGTGAAGACGAGGTCTCGCCAAGTGGAACTAGAAGGATCCTGCCTTCCCGTGCTTTGTGGCGTGGCATAGGCTGCTAGATGGTAGATCAGGGTGGATGTTTCCGACGGTAGCTTCACAGAGGAAGGAGGTGAACTGGAGAAATAGAGCAACTGAATTTTGTTGCAATGGATCATATTTCTGGCGCATGCTGTCCGCCGTGGGAGCACCGACGAATTTGCTGTGCGACGTCCAAAATATCATCAACGGTACTGTCCGTTATACTGGAGTGTGGGACGTCATAATTTTGGGACAAGTGCCTTCACCGTTCGCGCCAGTGGAAGTAGATTGGTCTAGTAACATTTTGATCGAATAAGTGAGGCCTCGGATCCTTCAGTGACGCAGAAATCCGTAGAACGAAGCATGATTACGAGTGGTCGTTAGTGCTCCGTGTTGAATGGTAGTTTGGCCTCGGAGGCGAATCACGCAGTCTTCTATTGTGATGTGCCAAGCAGCTGAAACCTGAGCAAGCCAGATAAGCGTGAATGAACCGAGAGAAACGCAGCAGCGAGTTCCCACAGAATGTTCGTGCGCTGGAGACGGTGCCGATACAGCTCCTGAAGCGCACCCAGATGCGGACGAGAATGTCCATGGTCGCGGGTCGCAGCCAAATCCTGCGCCACTTCGGTGTATCTGCGATGTCCCTCTGTCGAGCTAGCCCACACAGATGCGTCCGGAACAATCCAGGTCAATAGATCCCAGCGGGTAGTCGTGTCAGCTGGCCAGCGAGGTTATCGCAAGGTCGCTGAGTGACCCCAGGTAAGCTCGCCGAGCATATTGTAAGCTGCGCTGGCCACGCTGCACGTTAACCAAGCTAGCAAAGGCGACAGGCCCCTCCGATAGGTTCGTCTTCTTCGAAGTGTGGGCGAAGACGGTCAGTCTGCGGCACGGCTCCTAGGATTCGAATGGCTGAACGTGACTCAGTCGCCGCCTGTATTAATGGGCGTCTGTACACTAACCTACGGCAGGGACAGATTCGCCACTGTCAGTCTGTTCGGTACACAGCAATATAATTCACGACGTACTTTGCTGTATAGTCGATAGAATGTTGGTTGTGAACAAGTGAGCCGTTGTGAGCATGCACTACTTACGTGCGGCGGAAGCCAGACGCCCAAAGTTACCAAATGCGGCATACTAACCCTAGTGCGGGGCTGTGCGTCGGTGAGCGTATGACCTCAACACAGAAAACATGCAGCTGCCAGTCTCAGCGTTGTAGTACGCATTCACAGCCGTCAAAGCGAAAACAATAGGACCGAGTAGCGGTTACCGCAGTGAAGCATTTTTCCAACGGAGCTTGTCAGTTGTCACCACTTTGTTCTGTTTGGCGGCTGTTCTACAAAGTGATCACCAGACCCGCTCTTTCCCCTTCCCGCGCTCTCGTCCTCCAACTCCTCTTCCACCACATCCACCACCTTTTCCACGTCCGCCGCCGTCTGCTTTCCCTCCCGCCGAACGCAAGGGATCTCGCATTATCTCTATTTCTTCCACTTCGTCCCCGTCTTTTTCTATCTATCACCTCGACCTCCGTGTCGCCTCCCAAGCACCCCGCAATCTGTATCCGTAACTTCCTCCAGCCTCACAAATGGCTACTCACGGGCCCATAAACGGTGTCAAGATCTCCCGTATGTCCTCTCTTGCGGCTTGAGTTCTCCCTGTGAAGGATCCTCCATACCAAATCTGGTGCCCGGCCTCAGTCACCTTCTGCACAATGTCACCCCTTCTTGAAGTTCTACCTTCACTCTCCTCTCATCTATGGCTACCCGCTCCGCGAAACTGCATGCTGACGTCCTTCCTATGCTAGCTGTCGATGATCCTCGCAAAGTCGTCAAGGTCGTGGCATCGGATGGCAAGAGCGGTGACCAAAAGGATCTCTCCTATACGAATTGCAAGGTCATAGGAAATGGATCGTTTGGTATCGTTTTCCAAGCACGACTGCTCGACGAGCCAGGGAACCAGGACATTGCGATCAAGAAGGTGCTGCAGGACAAGCGGTTCAAGGTACGTTCCTCCTCAGATCGCGCGCGATCGTTTCTCATAAGGCTTTGCAGAATCGTGAGCTGCAGATCATGCGCCTCGTTTCGCACCCCAACGTCGTCGAGTTGAAAGCGTTCTTCTACTCGAACGGGGACAAGGTGAGTTGCCCTAAATGCTATGTCGCCGCTTGCTGCGGGACTCATGTGGCCCGTCAAAGAAAGATGAAGTCTACCTCAACCTTGTGCTCGAATACGTGCCCGAGACCGTGTACCGGGCCAGCCGCCACTACGCAAAGCTCAAGCAGCCCATGCCAATGCTCCAAATCAAGCTGTACATGTACCAGCTCCTCCGCTCCCTGATGTACATCCATTCCGTCGGCATCTGCCACCGAGACATCAAACCACAGAACTTGCTCCTCAACCCCTCCACGGGCATCCTCAAGCTTTGTGACTTCGGTTCCGCCAAGATCCTTGTCGCGGGTGAGCCGAACGTGAGCTACATCTGCTCACGGTACTACCGTGCGCCCGAGCTCATTTTTGGCGCCACCAACTACACCACCAACATCGGTACGTTCTGTTGCCGTCGTGCATGCTTCCCGCTCATAACCATGTTGCCAGACATCTGGTCGACTGGGTGCGTTATGGCCGAGCTGATGCTGGGTCAGCCCCTGTTCCCCGGCGAGAGCGGCATCGACCAGCTCGTGGAGATCATCAAGGTCCTCGGTACGCCTTCGCGCGAGCAGATCAAGACGATGAACCCGAACTACATGGAGCACAAGTTCCCGCAGATCAAGCCGCACCCATTCTCCAAGGTAGGTTGCATCCTGCAGCGTCGCGTGCGCGTCTATAGACTGACATCATACAGGTGTTCCGCCCCGCACTTCCCCAGAAGCGATCGACCTTGTGTCGAAGCTCCTCGAGTACACGCCCGAGGCGCGCCTGAGCGCCGTCGAGGCGATGTGCCACCCTTCTTCGACGAGCTGCGTGTGGAAGGCGCGCGCATGCCGAATGGCAAGGACTTCCCGGCCCTCTTTAACTTCACTCGCGAGGGTGAGTAGCGCTTTGCGTCTTGCGATCGCGCCATATGTTCACCGCTGACGTCGTCCTGCGTTTTGCTGTGCGCGCCGATAGAGCTCTCCGTGCGCCCTGACCTTATCCGGACGCTCGTGCCGCCACACACCGAGCCGGAGCTCACCACGCGCGGCATCCACCTGGACAACTTCCAGCCGATACCACTGGAGCAGATGCGCATCACGCTGGACTAGTCGAATGACCAAGCACGGCGACCGAGGATGAGTGAGAGGGTTGCATTGCAAGTGTTGCTGGCTTTTCTTGCGTTTATTATTGATCGTGGTCTCCCATGTGTTCCTCGTCCGGCCTCGTCCTTGGTCGCTGCTGCTGCTGCTCCTTCCGCTGCTGTGTGTCTTGTGTCGCTTGCGACCAACTTGAACGGCCAAAGCATGACGCTGTGCCGCAAACGACTGTGTACATGTCTCATTGGTGCATGTATTATCCACTGTAGCCCAATGTTGCCATAATTACCGTGAATATAACATACGAATTGCACCGCGTGCACGGTAGCTGACCAGGTTGATAAAAGGTACAACTCTGTACTGTGTAGAGAAAGCCTGGAGAACACAGCTGCGATGTCAGAAGGTTGAACGCACTGATAACCTCGCGCACTGTGTCGTTATCAAAGATATGCCAATGACGGACTAATCTGACGAACGGTTGTGTTCACTTGTCGCAACAAATCCTACCAAGTTCTGTTTGGCTCTTTTCTACGGCATAAAAACAGTTGTATTGTCTCACATGTGTGAGCTGTTTTCCAGTCGAAATGCCGTCTCCGTCTGGCGTGCGAGGGGATTAATCAGTCGTCGCAGGCTCCGAGTCGCAGCGCTAAAAGCCCCCGACTGATTACTGCCACGTGGGCGTAAGCGTGCTGAGGTAACGAAGACGTGATCACTCGCCTCCCTAGCGCGAGCCAGTGTGCAAGCTTTCGCCACCTTCTGCAGTCCAACAAATATCTCCTGCCGCCATGGCCTCCCGCCGCCCGTCCTCATCTTCTCCGTCCTTCTTCTCCTCGACGTACCCGCACACAGTACAAACCATGGCGTCGCCGTCGGCGCCGCTTGCCTCGACCTCCGGATACGTCTGCGACACCATTCCCCCCTCCCGCTTTGCGAAGGCGTCCGTGTCGCGCCCGCCGAGCCCCGTCCCGCCTCCGACGCCTCCTGTGGCGGCGTTCGAGGCACACATACTCGGGACACCTGCCAGTAGCCCAAGCAAGAAGGAAGAAGCGGTGCATCATGTCTCGGCGTCAGCTTCACAGCTGACAGCCCCGCCCGGACGCAAGCTTTGTGTACGGCACCAGCGGATGGCGGATGAGGGGACGAACTTGAAGCTACAGCAGGTGAGTACAATCTTTATATTCGTTGGCCTCCTCCGTCCTTGCGTGACTCTCTGGACATTGTCCGAAGCGAGTCCACACGGTTGCTGAGGATCGGCACACGATGCATAGAGGAGCAACCTGCCAGTCGTCCCTAGGCGGAAGGATTGCGCGCAGGGCCCCGAGAATGCGGTGTGCGATGTACACATTAGGTTGGGAGATAGGAACGAAGCTCAGCATTGGGCGGTCGCTGCTTCGAGAAAAGCCATTGCCCGCTTTTCGCATTGTTGGCCTGCGTTGCATATATGCGCGAATACTCATGCAAAATTTTGGCAGGCATTGGATGCGCTCCCTGTGGAAGAGCGCGGCGCCGTCAGTGCAATATGGTCCAATTTTTCTTCATCCCCACATCCCCGCCGCGCGCTCATCCTGCACGGGCTCCTCACCATGTGCTGTTTCTCGCAGCTGTCACTGCTAAGCGAGCAGCTCGCTCACCTGATTCGCATCGATCCCTTCACGGTCATCCCAAGCGAAGTCTCCCTTAAAATCCTCGGCTATCTCGACGCCCAATCATTGTGCCGGGCGGCCCAGGTCAGCAAGCGGTGGAAGGCCCTCGCCGACGACGATATTCTCTGGAGAGGGATCTGCGAGCAGCATATTGGGCAGAAGTGTTTGAAGTGTGGCTGGGGTCTGCCGATACTGGAGAAACGGCGAGTGCATCGAGTCCCGTCGCCGCGAAATTCACCGGCGCCGTTACCCGTGGCCGACTCGAAGAGAAAGCGCGAAGTGGAGAGGAGTACCCAGACCGAGCTGCCACTCCTCAAGCGGCAGCGGTCAGAAGTTGCAGAAGCCCAGCACGCTCCCGCACCTACTCAAGAACCAGTGTGCTACTCTCCGCCTCATGCTCCCGCCGAATACGCCCTCGACCCTTCACATAACCCACTCCTCGCCCCCAACGAACCTCCTCCTGCTGACACCTTCACGCGACCATGGAAGGACGTCTACTGCGAGCGTCTTACCATTGAGCGCAACTGGCGCCGCGGTCGATGTACGGTTCAGACGCTGTCTGGGCACACCGATGGCGTTATGTGCTTGCAATTCAGCGAAACGTTGTCCCATCCCGCGTTCCCCATCCTCATTACGGGCTCTTACGACCGCACGGCCAGAGTATGGAACTTGGAGACGGGGCGAGAAATACACTGTCTCACGGGGCACACCCGGGCTGTCCGCGCCCTGCAGTTCGACGAGGCAAAGCTCATTACCGGCAGCATGGACCACACGATGAGGGTTTGGGACTGGCGGACAGGCAAATGCCTGCGTGTACTCGAGGGCCACACCGAGGGCGTCGTGTGCCTCAACTTCGACTCCAACGTGTTGGCGAGCGGGAGCGTGGATACGACTGTGAAGATCTGGAACTTCCGCACCGGCGAGTGCTTCACGTTACGCGGACACCGCGAGTGGGTTAACTCCGTCCAGCTCTGGGATTCTAATGCCACCAGCTCCGAGCTCGTGCTCGTCGCCGTCATCGTCCTCGAGCGCCTTCGACAGCACCGGCTCGTCACCCGGCGCGGGAGGCTCGAAGCCGTGCATCGACCCCGGCAAGATGCTGTTCTCTGCGTCCGACGACGGCACGATCCGCCTATGGGACCTCGCAAAGCGAACCTGTGTACGCATGTTCTCTGGTCACATCGGGCAGGTTCAGAGTCTCAAGCTGCTCATGGTCGACGAAGAGGCTGAGGAGTCTGACGCCGCATCGCAGTCAAGCTCTACTGAGGCAAATACAACTGCCCAGCCTACAGGTGTCGTTGCAGCTAACGCTACACCGGCTACGCCTGCTCTCCCTGGGTTCAACCCCTTCTTCTACCGCAACGACCCCGACGCAGCGCCATCGTCGCGGATGATCATCCACCACCCCGAGAACGCGGAGGACGCGAAAGGGAAGGAGAAGGCCGTCGCGGCCGCGGCCGCGACGGAGCGCACGAGTGTGTCAAGCACGAAGCGCGTCAAGCCCGTGCTCATCTCGGGCAGCCTGGACAACACGATCAAGATCTGGGATCTCGAGAGCGGCAAGACGACGCAGACGATGTTCGGGCACATCGAGGGCGTGTGGGCCGTCGCGAGCGACAAGCTGCGGCTGGTGAGCGG
Organism: Terana coerulea; assembly: GCA_024811115.1. Lineage (NCBI taxonomy): Eukaryota > Fungi > Basidiomycota > Agaricomycetes > Polyporales > Phanerochaetaceae > Terana > Terana coerulea. The sequence continues at coordinate 112,379 of JAKOGH010000446.1, forward strand.
CAGCCATGATCGTACGATCAAGGTGCGTTCGTCGTGTGCAAGCATGCTGTATCGTTTGGCTTACGTGTCTTCTGTTGCCTTAGGTCTGGGTCCGTGAAGGCGAAGGGCGCTGCATGGCAACGTTGGTCGGTCATCGCGGTGCCGTAAATTGTGTCGCTCTTGGCGAAGACAAGATTGTGTCTGGTTCCGACGATGGTGATGTCAGGATATGGAGTTTTAGTGGATGACCTCTCTCACTTTATTGTGCCTCCTTCGTCGTTGCTCGATCTGTTCCTTTGGTTGTATCTGCTCATGTAGATTTCGCTCATACTGTACATTTTCTGCTATTTTAGGTTTGCTTACGTATACGGCACTAACGGAATTCACAACATAATGTACTACTGCAATACCACGCATACATTCAATATCCATCTTCGAGAGAGAAAGACTTGATGAGTGTGGCTACCGCAGGAGAGCGTGGCTTGAACGCAGCCTCGAAGGGCTCCGGGTAGCTGCAAGCCCGTCAGTACATCTGAACTCAGCCCAGAGCGCAGCTGCGCGCGCACCTGATGAAACCCGGCGTGTACCGCCCACTCGGTTCCACCGACGTTGCCAGCCTCGTCCACGGCCTTCTCGATCCTGAACGCCGCGAGCATGCACGCGGCGGCGACCAGAGCGTGTCCTGCGCAAAGTGGCGGCCCGGGCAGACGCGCCGGCCGTAGCCAAAGGCGGCCTCGGCGGCGGGGTCGGGCGCGGCGGGGTCGAGGTTGCCCGCGGGTGTGAGGAACCGCGCGGGGTTGAAGCTCTCCGGGTCGGGGTAGCGCGCCTCGTCGTGGAACATGGCCCTGGAGGACGGCGAGGGTATCAGGAATGGAGGAATGGAGACACGGGCCCGGGGTACGCACCAAGTGTTGCCGATGACGATGGAGCGAGCGGGGATGTGGTATCCTCTGTACTCGTCGTCGGCTGTAGACTTGTGCATCGCACCTGGTAGCAGAAAGTGGCTTAGCACCGTATGTGAAGCTGGCTGGTCACTGTGGCGATACCTAACGGCAGAGCAGGGCGCCACCTACATCCAACCTCAGTAATCACCAGGCACCGCGGTTCGCGCAACGTACCTCAGAGTCTCCTTAATCACAGCAGTAACGTAAGGAAGCGAACCCCGATCCTCAAAGTTCGGTAAACGGTCCGGTCCGACGACCCTGTCCAGCTCTTCATGTGCCGCGCGCTGTACTGCAGGGTTCAAAAGCATCGCGAGAACGAAGCTTGTCATGCTTGAGACTGTCTTTAGTTGATTTTGCGTCGGCGGCGCAGCAAAGCTTAGTCAACAGATTTCTGTGTCAGGTTGTTTCGCGCTCACCGTGTCAGATCCAGCTGTGAGCGAGGTAACAGTCAATAATGCGCCGTTATACGACAATTATGCAGCCTTACCAGCATAATCGGTACCGAGTAAGTTCATGAAGACGTCTTCGTGATGTTCATTGTTCGTCTTTTCGTCCAGAGTCGTCAACAGTGACACAGCGATCGAATCGTCGGTGGCAGTTCCGTTGGCCTGTGGTTATACAATATAAAGCTCGACGTACATGCATTTACACAGGTGGAACTCACCATCGCAGCTTTTACTGCGTTGTACGGGTATTCATACATCTTGTTAACGAGTGGTCTCCAGATAGCGGCATCGCGCTTGAACTGGGCGCCAGGGAACCAGGCAGGGAGATACCTCACTGTCGAATGTCCCCGCCTTTAGCACATCTCCAAAGACGAAGGCAGAGGCTCACGGATTGGTAAGGTGTCCACTAAAGACAACCATCAGCCAACCTGAACACAGCATATGCAGACTCAGCGATACATACCAAGATAGGTACCCGTATTCGCGATGGTTGCGAAGGTAGTGACAGCATCCTCTATCAAAGCGAGGTATGGATCGTTTTCTGTCTTCGGTTCAAATCCGTACAGAATGCGAAGGAGTACGGAACCAATCATGCTGAGGCGGCGTGGCAGACATAGGTTAGACAGGTACCTGTAGATCATGCGCGGCCGGACTCAACTATCGTATGTGCTGCCGAAAATCCTGCGGGGTTACAAGCAAGCGAATCAGTAACTTCCGTGCCTCTTTCTGCGAGGTCGAGCGGTATGTCTCGATGTCTTTCTGTCGGAAAAACTGTTGATTGAGTGCTCGGTGCTCTTTCCAGTAGTTGCCATATTCGAACAACCCCCAGTCTCTGGGACCCCAGCCACATCTTGCGACGAACAATGGTCAGCGATGTGGCCGATGGATACTAAGTAACATGCCTACAAGTCGAGCATCGCGGCTTTGGGTCTGTGTATGCCAGCGTTACAGGTCAGAGTAGTTTGGATCGGACCGTGCGTGCGTACCTGCTTGAATACACCGCGGAACGTTTGTCAAATAAATCGCTTGTAGCCTTGGCAGAACTGAGGACGACTACCGGGGTGCCGAAGAGGTGGAAGTATATGACATCCGAATCTGGCGATGCGCATAGCTTCAAGTTAGCCTCAGGCTGTTCACAGGGCATCAAGAGTCAGGACGCACCGTACTCATGCGACCATTCTTGATAGGTGAACCATTCTCGTGGAGGAATATCGAATGCACTCCCAACAAGTGGCAGTCCTCTTGGACCGGGTGGAAGCCTGTACCGCCGGCGTCTGGTGAGCACCTGTACAAGTGCCGTCGCAAGAGCAAGAGCAATGCATGAAACCAAAGTACCAGATATTCCTAGGTCGTGGTATGCCATCGTCAGGAATGAGCTTGTGAGGCTAGCGATGCTGGGGAGGATGCTGCAATCACTACTTGAGCTGGTCTGATGTAAATACAATCTAGAGAGCGTCAGCAATCCGGAGTGGGAATACGCAGATCATCGAAAGTGATGGTAGTAGCAAGAGAAGAGGATCTTCGCCTCAGCTGAATCCAAGGTTCAAACGTTCATGCCTAGCGGCAACGTCTCAAGGCATTTCCCACTGACACCATGCGTGTCTGAGCTTGGTCCGAGGCTTAAACTTGAACTTCACCTCGCGAGGAGCTGTCGCCAAGCTACCGGCAGACATTTAATTGTCTGACCATGCAGGCGCACCGTATGGACACCTGGGCCAGCATTTCCCAACACGAGATTCCAACCAGCGACAGACGAAAAAAGCCACGTCTGTGCCGCGAACATCCACCGCAAGCAGTCGCGCCATAGCTGCTAGGCTGCAGAGATTCGCGGTCAAGAAATCTGTCGTTACATGTCCTACATGTGAATCACTCGGAAAGGACCAGCGACTGAACAAGCTGCTCTGCGGCTTTCGAACGAAACTTGAACGTCGCCCGGAACGGACGGGGATGACTGAAATTAATGGTTGCGCTCAGTGTTGATACACGCGAAAAAGAAATAGAGCACTTACCTGACAAGCCCACCCGTGTATTCTCCCGAAGGCTCCAAAACATTCCCTGCTTCGTCGACGTACTTCTCAATGCTGAACACGGAGAGAATGCTGGCTATTGTGATCCATAGCGTGTCGTCGGCAAAATGCTTGCCAGCGCATATCCTCCGTCCAAACCCAAATGCTTCCACAGGATCAGGAACGCCCTCGTCAAGCTCGCCATCCGGTGTTAGATACCGAGACGGGTCGAAAACATTCGCATTGGGATAACGGTTCTCATCTCGAAGTATGGCCCTGTATTGTCTTCAGATGATGTTGTGTGTGGCGACTGCTATGCACTCACCATAGATTTGTGATTATGATGGACCCCGACGGAATGTAGTATCCACGGTATTCGTCATCTGCGGAAACCCTGTGCGGGACCCCTAAATCTCGATCGTCAGATTGTGGGCCGCGCGCAATGCAGATGGTGCTCACCCATCGGGGTAGCAGGGTGGTATCTGCCCGCAAAATATTACCAAATAAAAGTGACAAACGATAGTTGGTGCTCATACCTCAAAACCTCCTTTTGATAGCGGTGGTGAACGGGAGTAAATGTTCATCGGTGAATTCAGGGAACCGGTCAGGCCCGACGACAAGGTCCAACTCTTCGTGCGCACGCCGTTGTACTTCCGGATGCAGTAGCATCATGAGAATAAGCGTCGATAACGAAGCCACGGACTGTCAATTGGCGTTAATAAAGACTGCGCATGTATAAGTTTACGTTCGACCCACAGTATCAGCACCCGCTACAGGGTTGTTCAGTGATCAAGTCCTCCAACAAAGCAAGTGTGACATGGTTCTCACCTGCGTATGCCGTTCCGGCAACATTTGTAACAAAGTTCTCGTACACTGTGTCTTCTCCGTCTGCTCGAGGCGAAGTTAGCATCGTTGCCACAAGGGATGGCCTTGCGACACCATCAACCTTGCACACATGATAAGCACATGCCTGACATCGAGATAGTAGAAGGACATACCAGCGAGGATTTCACCACGTTGAAGGGTCGCTCGAACATCTCATCGACAGTAGCCTTCCATAGAGCGGCCTGTCGCTTGAAGTGTGCTCCTGGAAACCACGTAGGTAGGTACTTTACTGGAGCTCCTTGTCACTTGTGTACGTGTAAAGATGCCGTGTAGCTTACATATCGGTATGTAGTCCACTGCGCACTTGTAAGTCGCCAAGTTCAACGATGACTCAAAGTGAGCAATCGTACCTAGATAAGCCCCAGCGCTCGCCATTTCCGAGAGCTTGTCCACGCCGTTTTCGGCGAGTTCAATGTACGGGTCTTGCTGGGGTTGTAAATTTATTCCGTACACAATGCTCATGATTATGGCCCCTGCCATACTGAAAGTTGCAGCGAGCACGGTTCAGGGCCGGACAGCGTCTGAAGGTACCAGATACATACTAGCGGACGTCTTTTGTGGCATCCTCTGGTGTGGCGGATAGTCGTAGAAGTAGCTTTCTTGCTTCTTTGGTTGACGTGAGACGATAAGGAACAACGGCTTCGGGACGAAATAGCTCGTGCATGAGCTTTCGCTGAGCTTTCCAATCATCGCCGTACGCGATTAACCCGATGTTTCTGTACCAACCACAGCTGAAAACAAAATGTAGCGATCGATAAGTGTGCAGAATACGACGCTTACAGCTCGTTCGCCATGACGGACTCTTCCCTACAGAAACCAGAAATCCGTAGTCAGCGAACGGCTGGGTGCACGTTGCTTCGCCCACTTACCTGTCGGCGTACAGTACAGAACGTTTGTCCAACAGGTCATTGGCTACCTGGGCAGTGTTGAGCACCACCACATGCTTGCCCAGGATATGAAAGTGTACGATATCAGAGCCTGGAGTACATCGGTTTCAGGTCAGTAGCGAGTATGGACAGACGCTCTTCGGCCACGTACCGTATTGCTGACCCCAGGACTGATATACTAACCATTGATGCTCCTTCGGGACGTCGAAAATATTGCCGAGAACGGGAAGTCCCTTTGGACCGGGTGGGAAGGGGTTTCGCCGACGGCCCCGCAGGAGCCAAGTACCCAACAACCCGAGGAGGCATGCACTTGCAATAGACAGCAATTCGACTGTGCTGATCATTTCGAAGGTACCAATCCTTGCGAGAGGTGTTAGATAGCTTCCAATTTATATCACTGAGTAAACTTCATGTAGAGTTTCCGGCGATCTTAAAGACCGTTCAAGGTCCGTATGGCCTCACGCCTGCGCTTCCCACGTTGACGGTCAACATCCCGCTTCTTCTCGCATTCGGGTGTTCTGGAATACGTGCCTGTAGTGATGTACATCAGTTCACGCCCGCACATGTTCAAGCCCGCGATATGAAGTCTCTCACCTGATCATACCTCTTTTGAAGAGCAATTTGGTGTCTCAAGCGCAACTAGCCGTGCCATTCCGTGCCTCCAGCGTTTCATTCGCTTATGCTCCTTGAGTCGCCTGCAGTTCTTCATGTTCTACCGGTGGCTTGGCGAGGGCATGTATGTGCAGGGGGAAACGAAGTAATGTGCGTGTCTGTTTCTAAGTATTCAGTAATCGCTGTGGTAAAGTTTCCATAACTGATACCGACCATCATCCGGGATAAAGCAGCCACTTGTGTAGTTTACTAGTATAATGCTTCATGCCACTTCACTGACGGTAAGGACGCCGCACTGTCAGCATAGTAGAGCGTCCACGACTCCACGTCGACTTCTGAAGACTGAATCTGGCCATTTTGCGCTTGTGAATCAGAGGCTGAGCGGTCCTAAGCTTGCATTACGATGATATACTGGTATAGTGGAAGGGAGTGCAAAGTGGTCATGCCCACAAGCGATGGTGGAATGAAGCGGGATGAAGAAACGCACGGCGGCAGTCCCGAGTCCCGACCCCGCCGCCATCAGGCGGCGTCCCGCTTCATGGCGCACTGATCGCCGAGGCCCCAAAGAAGCGCTCATCATGTCGGACGAGGCCGAGCCGAGCTCGTTCGGCAGCCTGGTAAGTACAACTCAAATAGATTTCAGACGATTTTGATAGCTTTATCATCCATTGAACATGGTTGCACGAGAAGCGTTGGGACCGAGCGCGGGGGCAACCAGTACACTTTGACTTCGTACACTGAGTGTTCCGAATGTTGTTAGCTGCAGGTGATTCGTACCCAATCATGCAAGTGGCTTTAGATATCTACATGCCTATTCCATAAGCTCAACGGATCGGATGAGGTCTTCAGCAGCAGCTGAGCGAGGTCGGAAGGTTGCTCTGACAGAGAGTGGGTGGCTGCATTGAACCCAGGCATTAGCTATCGGCTGTTTTCACGGTGAACAGGACCACGCACGGTATTAGTTCGCTCGTATACTCCATGCATGGCTCTACCATATTGCCATTTTCATCAATTGGTTTCTTGATGTCGAAGACGGAGAGAATGGTAGCGATGACGATCCAAATGGTGTCGATAGCGAAGTACCTTCCTGGGCATATCCTGCGGCCAAACCCAAACCCTTCTACGGGATCGGGCACGTTTGCATTAAGCTTTCCATCTGGTGTCAGAAAACGTGTGGGGTCAAAGTCGCTCGACCCAGAACCGAGCATAGCCCTAAGTGGGAAGGTGTCAGGACTTCCGATTGTAGAGTGAAATTTGCAGAGGTACTCTCACCATATGTTTGAGATAACGATGGATCCAGCAGGAATGTGATATCCTTTATATTCGTCGTCTGCAGTAGACGCGTGTAGAACACCTATAACACTGTTATAACAGGTCATGATGTAGTTACATTGAGAACCGACCTATTGGAGTGGCGGGACGCCATCTTGATGACACAAGTAAGTAAGCAAGATGGCGAGAAGACAAGGGGGCAGGACGGCGTACCTGCGAGTCTCCTTCACGATCGCGGAAATGAATGGAAGAGAGGATCGATCGTCAAATTCCGGTAGCCGCTGCGTGCCAATCTCGCGATCCAACTCCTCGTGGGCACGCTTCTGGATCTCGGGATACAGTAGCATGGCGTTGATGAACGTTTCGAAGGTAGACGTGGTCTACATTTATTGGGTTCAATGAATGAATATTGCGTCATGTGCTCGGACGACCCACCGTGTCGATGGCAGCTAATGAAGACTATGAGACTGGACGAAAGCCGAGCATAGAGACCAATGACTATATTTACCTGAGAATACCGTTCCAGTCACGCTTTTCACGATGCTCTCGTATTCAGCCGTCTCCATTTGGTAATGGGATGTAGAGTCTGTGAGTAGGGACGACGCGAGAGATGCAGTTGCCTTCCCGTCAAGCTGGGCCACGCCGTGAGCCCCTGTTCCCTCGTAGAGATGCGTTTTAGTTCTCACCAGTTTTGCTTTGGCCGCTTGAAAAGGCAGATCATACATGGCCTCGACATCCGGTCGCAGTTTTGCAGCATGCCGCTTGAATGCAGCTCCTGGGAACCATGCAGGAAGGTGCTTGACTGATGTGAAGGTGAGTATGACTTTACCAACATGTGCCTGAATCACTTACGAACGGGGATGTAGTCGACTGGAAGCTTGATCAGCACCTTACCAGACCTTACCAGTAGGAAAGCTCACCAACGTATGTACTGGCGTTAGCTATCCGCGCCAACCCTCTCGAAGCAAGCTCGGAAACCTCGATATAATGGGCAATCTCGGGGTTATTCCCGACTCCATACATCACGTCGAGAACCATTGCCCCAATTGAGCTGTAATTGGCCACATGAGTTAGCGAACATATCACGAGCAGCTGCGAGCGGCGGAGCTTACTAGCGGATACTCTCGGCAGGGCCCTTCTGTGAGCGGGCCAAGGAAATTACTAGCTTTCTGCTTGCGCTGGTCGACTTTGGGTAGTATGCTGGGACAGCATTCGGACGAAAATACTCATGGAAAAGCCTTCGGTGCATCCGCCATGCGTCATCATATGGCATAAGCCCCCAGTTGCGCTCCCAACCAGCTCTGGATAAATCTTATCAGCGAATTGAAGTTATCCAGCACGATGAACTCACAACTCAGTAATCATCACGGAGTGAGGCCTATGAGAGAACACCAGTGAGCCCATACCCGTGCGCAATCAGCACATACTATTCTGACCGGTCGGAGTATATGGCAGAGCGTTTGTCGAGGAGTTCCCGAGCAGCTTCCGCAGAGTTCAATATGATGATATGCGTGCCAAGAACATCGAGGTGTATGATATCAGATCCTGAAATGTAGGGAGATGGGTTAGCGTGGCAAATGCAAGGGGGTTACTACACATACCGTATTGTGCGCCCCACTGCGTGAAAGTCAGCCATTGGTGCTCCTTCGGGACATCCAAGATATTTCCAAGAACTGGAAGCCCTTTCGGCCCAGGCGGAAACTTGTATTTGCGCTGCTTGCGGGTGTACAGAATGCAGGATATGGTAAATCCTAACACAAGTAGCGCAATACGGGAGGAAGCGCTGATGTCTGTTAGGCGCATCGTGAGGGAACGCGGGGTTTCAGGCTTACAGCGAGAACTTATCTCAGCTTCGTTTTTGTAGTCCGTGGCCATCCGCACAGCGATTCAGGCATCGGAATATCAGTGGAGGCACGCGGCATTCAGTGGATACTTAGATATATTGCGGTGATACATGCAAACTACCGGCCAAGGAGCGGAACGGTTCTCAGAAATCTGGTACGTCCCCAGAGACTTGCTGGAATATCCGCCCTGGGAAACTCGCACCTCTTCAACGCTCAAATTCTCATCGAAGCAGTGGCGCTGTGGTGTCGTGTGAACGGAAGTCGGCCCAGCAGATCGATGACGGCGAGGATGTGAGAAGGCTGTGCAGCGCTCTCGTCTTCTGTCATCTAGGACTGGTTCCACGATGCAGAATACGTCCCTCTGCAAGCGGACACGGCAGACCAAAAAATCCGGTCATGTCAGTGCCCTTGCTGAGCAAAACGATGTTGGATAGTACGAGTAATGAGGTGCGAACGACTGTGCGTACCTCCTCTGCTTTGTGTTGCTGGCTTCTCATGTCCTGCTCGCCGCAGTCTGGTAAGAGAACCTGACACCAAATTGGGGACAGATGCGAAGTGAAGACATGGACGGATGCCTGGAGTGTTCGATTTGATGTACCTCAAACGTCTCGGCCCAAGCGTCGGTCCGAAATCCGCCCGGGCCCCGAACAGTGGAGTCCGTGCTGGGAAACTTCCTCAAAGATGTGTTCGCTGTGTGTCCTTTTCATATGGTCATCTGCGTACAGTGCGAACACTTGGACTAATCTTGCGAGTAACTTTGATTAGGATACGGTAGCGGCGGAGTGAAGTATGACGCTAACGGGCATCATACAAGGTTTGGATGGGGCCTAGACACAATTCGTCACTGAAAAGGCAAGTTAAATCATGGTATCTGCTTTGTACACATACTTTACTAAGAATCCCGAACCCAGAGCGTTTCGTGTGATTTTACGCGGGGTATGTACTTGGACATGCCTATCCAACTGCACAGCCCGAGTCACAACGGCAGTTCATCAGCAAAGTTGCATTGGCGCTGAGCGGTACTGACAAGTACTGATGAAGCCATCTCAGCGCGCTTCAGTCCCTTCAGTGCCGTCAGCGCCTGCCAGTCTCAGTAGTCATTTTGAGCGCTCTCAGACGTTTTTGACCCCTCTTACATCCAACTCTTGCAGCAAAGCTTCGGTGAGTAAACCATCATCATTCAAGTCCAGCATAGTATATGAAACAAGAGGAACTAAGAAAATACAAAATCTAGTAAAAGTCCGGCTTCAGCAGGGCTTGAACTTCGGTTCCAAACCGTTCGTCAGTGCTCTCAGTGCTTGTCAGCGCTCATCAGTCGTCAGCGCTTGTACGTTTTGCTGATGTTAAAGGTTGGATTCTTCGCTGACGTCAATGCATAGTTTGCACCAGCAGGTTTTAGGGGGCCCATTCGAGGTAGCTTCTACGTATGTATGCGCGCTGATGTGTATATTTCGATGCGTGAGCCTTCATTGTACAGTAATAGCGGCAGTCTGGGTGGAAAGGTGGTGTTGGAATTGAAGCGACAAATAAAGGCGCCTGGCCGGCGGGTTCGTCCGGCGAGGAACCGTTGTGGCGCGGCGACAGCCGAAGGACCGGCTTAGGCGTCTATATCTAGTTTGGTGGGTCGACGCCTGTTGAGTGACGCGGCCGACAACGAAGACGAAGTTCGGACCTCGGCAGGAAGTAGAGCGAAAAAATGAAGTCAAGATCGTTTGTACAAAGCGACTACTTCAAGTCAAGAAAGTAGACGCACATGTTGGTTCCCCCACTCAGATACCGGCGTGTCATTCTCTCTAGATGATCTGCAGCTACGGTTGCCGAGCAGGGTCAGGCTTATTGCACGAGTTCGAGTCCGAAGATCAAGCGCTTGATGCGAGTTTGATGGCGCATCACACCGCCTCCGAAAACTAGAATCAGTGAATTTCGCCATTCTGCGTGTATCAGTGTACATTATCGCCTTCATAGAGCTGGAAATGATATCTTCTGAGAGGCTAGGAGGTATATAAGGTACTGGGGGCACGAAACATGAGACCGGCGCTTGGGCGCTTACTTCTCGGACTTGTCCGAGTGAGCCACTACGCCTCCTAATTTGGCAATTTCTTGATGAGCACCAGGTCAACTGGGAAGCACAAGCTATGACAAGAATAGTGCTGAAGTCCATTAACTTGGCTGATGCATGGCTATGAGTACATCTTGCTATCGCTGACTATACGAAGAAAATAGATGCGTGTGCTATAGCACTTAGCGCCGAGTGGTTAATACGGTTACTGGCGCTTTTCATTTTTTATCACATCTTTATTATTGTGAAATAACTGGATCAATTGAATGAGAAGCAAGATAGCAGACTGACTGTGTTAAGCACCCACATCCTGCTGGCAATTCGCCTTGCTTTGGTATTCATCAAGAAATTGCCAAATTAGGGAGAACGTCCGGACGGCTGGGAGGTTTGTTCGGCGAACACGTTCGGAACATGTTCGCGAACAAGGGTGACGAACGTCACGGTGGCTGTCACAGTGACCTATTGTCGTGACAAAGGCTTTTCAAGGCCAATGACCAGGCGTTCACTCGCTTTAAATTTATTCCCCGGTAAGTAATGTTCTATAGACCATAGTAGTCAGTTAGTTGCAGACTCATTTATCCTCGATATAGCGGGCCCACGCCTTGAGATGTTAATCACTCCGGCGGTCTACCTCGCAGTGATTGTGGCCCTTCAAGCTTCAAGTTGAGCACTAGCGCGAGGGGCCACTTCGCGATTCTAGGCACAGTACGCTACGGTGAAGAGCTGAGTTGTAGTCAGTAAGTTTTGCGGCTTAAGCGCTTGGCGTAGCAATGAACGTCGAGGTTCGCCGCGCCCGAGGGAACTTGGAGGCCACGCTAAACTGTACGCGACTGCTCAAGGTAGCCAACCAAAGGTGGGTCACGCACGACAACTGTCATCGTCACGCCTGGCCCCAGATTGGGGCAGCCGTTCGCGAACACGTTCGGAACATGTTCCGCGAACGGGAGCTCCAGCCGGCCGGACTTTCTGAAATTAGGAGGCGTAGTGGCTCACTCGGACAAGTCCGAGAAGTAAGCGCCCAAGCGCCGGTCTCATGTTTCGTGCCCCCAGTACCTTATATACCTCCTAGCCTCTCAGAAGATATCATTTCCAGCTCTATGAAGGCGATAATGTACACTGATACACGCAGAATGGCGAAATTCACTGATTCTAGTTTTCGGAGGCGGTGTGATGCGCCATCAAACTCGCATCAAGCGCTTGATCTTCGGACTCGAACTCGTGCAATAAGCCTGACCCTGCTCGGCAACCGTAGCAGCACTGGCAGCTCATGCACGCTTTCATCGCCAAATCATGCAGTAAATACAGGATAATGGTACTACAGAGCAATTTCGTGACATTCAAGAAACTCAGTCAGCGACAGAGATGGCACGTATGAGCTGGGCTGCAGCTTCAGAACGAGGCTTAAACACCGCTCTAAACGGAAAGGGGTGGCTGTAGAAAGTGGGAATCATCAAAGACTGTTCTCCGATACCAGAACAATAAGGAGCTTACCTATTCAAGCCACCTGTATACTCTTCTGAGGGTTTAATCACATTCCCTTCATCGTCCACCGGCTTTTCGACGCTAAATACCGCAAGCACGCTCGCTATAGTGATCCACAACGAGTCCATCGCAAAGTGTCGGCCTGGGCAGATCCTTCGACCAAACCCAAACGATTCAGTCGGATCAGGAGCAGCCTTGTCAAGCGTGCCTTCGACTGTCAAAAACCTGGTAGGGTCAAAGACATCTGGGTGCTTGTAACGGTTCTCGTCTTGCAAGATAGCCCTGCCACAGTGTCGTCAAACCAAGCTTCTACCAAGGCTCCGAGTCAGTACAAGACCTCACCATATATTCTCTACAATGATGCTGCCCGCGGGGATATGATACCCATTGTAGGAGTCGGCGGCCACGCTGGTAGATTTGTGTGGAAGGCCTGAAACTTGGTCAGCATAACTGCTTCCCAGCTGTGAATTAGAATGTTCCTTACCAGTAGGCGCAGGAGGTCGCCACCTGGGCACACATGTAAGGAGATTTTAGCTGGAAACATGCACTGGGCCTCAATACGTACCTCAACACTTCCTTTCCAATTGCCGTAATGAAAGGAAGCGAAGACTTATCAGAAAATTCAGGCAGTCGGCCTGGCCCAACAACCCGGTCCAGTTCTTCATGAGCACGGTGCTGCATTGAGGGATACAGAAGCATCGCAAGAATGAATTAGGACATAGCGGACACAGACTAGAGGAGCTAAAGATCTTAATTCTTGAGATGATATCAATATTCCTTACCGTATCAGCACCCGCTAAATGATAGTTTAAATGGATAAGTATATTGAGTCGGATTTAACAGTGCAACGTATACCTGCATAGGCCGTACCAACGCCCCACATCACCGTCGACTCATAATCTATCTTGTTCATGCTGTCAAAGCTCTTGGGAGGATTTGCCAATGCAGACGCCGCTATCGAAGCCGTCGCGCATTCGCCGGCCTGATGCACAAAGCAAATGAGAGTCGTTGCATAGCAAGAATCGAGCAAGAATGTGAAACTCACGAGGGTGGCTTTCACCGCGTTAAACGGGCGCTCGAACATCTCGTCTACCGTCAACCGACGCTCTGCTGCTTGATGCTTGAACTTGGCCCCGGGAAGCCATGCTGGGAAATGTTTCACTGCAAACATGCAGAAACGTATGAGGTTTGGATAGACTCCTCCGATGGTCTTTGTGACGTACGAGTTGGTAAGTAGTCCACTGCAAGATGAGAGTCAGCCAGTGAATAGGCGCTACGCTAAGAGAGAACTCACCCAGGTAAGCACCTGCATTGGCCATCTCACTGAGCTCCTCAACTGCCTTCTCCGCAAGCTTCAAGTTCGGATTATCTTGCAACTGGGGGTCAATGCCGTACACGATCTCCAAAATCAAGCTTCCCGCGTAGCTAAAAAGAGCGAGAGGTATGAGGAAAGGTAACCGCAAAGACTCCAAGTAACCATACGTACTGACGAACGTCTCTCGCTGCATTAGTAGTTAACCCAGATAGCCGCACAAGCAGTTTCCGCACTTCCTTCGCAGACATCGGTTGATATCGTGCGGCGGCAGCTGGTCGAAAGTGCTCATCCAATAGCCTTCGCTGTGCTCGCCAGTTGTCACCATACTCCATCAATGCTACGCTCCGATCCCAACCAGTCCTGTGGGCGAAAAATGAGGACTTCGTGACGGACGCAGAACAGAGAAATCATGCCTACAATTGGTGAATCATCACTGATTGCGGTCTTCACTCACGGAACGTCAGTTGGGTTTGGGAAAGTCATGACCACCACTAACCTGTCAGAGTACAGCGTAGATCGCTTGTCAAGCAGGTCATAGGCAGCTTGGGCAGTATTCAAGACGATGTAATGGGTATTGAAGATTCGAAAGTGGACAATCTCCGATCCTAGTACCACCGAGGCTTGTGAGTTATATGCGCACTAGTATCAGGCGATGAGGGTGTATGTACCATATTCACGACTCCATGCTTGATACGTGAGCCATTGGTGATCCTTGGGTATGTCGAGGATATTTCCTATGATAGGCCATCCTTTCGGACCGGGAGGGAGGACGTGCCGTTTCCCGGTCCTACGGAGCCACGCCAGGATGACCAAGGATACGACGACGGATATGGAAAAGAGCCATTCAGCGATGGGCAGACGAACCATCGTGAGCGGCGAGGCAAGCGGAGGGATGGAAAGCCCGCGACCACTCCGCATCTATACCAGTCATTCAGCGATCGATCGGAGTCTATGCGGTCTGACTCTTTGAAAATACACACGCCCTGCGCCCCATGTCAGCAAGCTCAAGATCTAGGTAATATACTGCAGATAGTACGGACCTTCTCTCCATATGCCCTTGCGGAATCACGTCACCATTGCCACCGCAAGCGACTAGACATCTCGGCATATATGGCAAGTACTTCAAGTTAGTCTGCAACCTTGAGCTTAGGTCATGTGCGTTCTCAATGAATGCATTCTTTTACCCACGGCATTAGGTTATACCCCAAGGCGGGCGCATGCAAGGTTCTTAGAACGCTAATCCATTGATGCTAAACCTTACCGGTGGACGGAGCGCAGGGCTTGAAGATTGTTGTGGGGCTCCGCCAGAGCGTATCGATGGCACGGCTGCAGCACCAAAACAACACGTAACCATTCAGAATAACGAGCGCTGTTATTGACGTGATATGCCATCTTAGAATTCCATTCGAGATATGCAACATGTCCCGTCCTTTGTCTGTCACAGCCACAACGTCAGATGTCGTAACACGGAGAAGCGAGTAGCCCTCTCACGTTAGTCAGCAAGGGCTACTGATCGTATGAGCTCTTCAGCCGCGGCCGAACGAGGTTTGAAGACGGCTTTGGAGAGAGATTGGATAGCTGTGGCACCAACGGGATTCAATGCCCAAATTCATTCATCTAGATGACACTACGCACCTGAATAGCCCACCACTATACTTCGTAGTGGGCTGCATTTCATGTCCATTCTCATCGAGAGCTCTTTCAATGTTGAATGCAGCCAGAATGGTGGCCATAGTGAACCAATTGGTGTCATCGGCGAAATACCTCCCGGGGCATATCCGACGACCGAAGCCGAATACCTCCAGCGGGTCTGGAACATTCTTGTCGAGCACTCCGTCAGGGGTCAAGAAACGACCGGGGTTAAAGTCGCTTGTCCCCGAACCGAGTATAGCCCTTGAAGAAACGTCGAGAGTTGCACAGTAAGGCAATGCCCGACACAGCTCACCAAGTATTCGCGATGACGATCGACCCTGCGGGAATGTGGTAGCCTTTGTATTCATCATCCGCAATCGACCTATGTGGAACGCCTGAGAGGTGGCTCCAGTCAACAAGGGGTTGAATGTACGACATTGTAGAACGCTTACCACTCGGTAGAGGAGGGCGCCATCTATGCCATGGCTTTCAGAATGAGCTCTGTAATTGACCACGAAAACGGGCGAACCTGAGGATCTCCTTCCCGATTGCAGATATGAACGGGAGGCGCGGTCGGTCTTTAAACTCAGGCAGCTTGTCTGTGCCGATCTCCCTGTCCAGCTCGTCGTGCGCGCGCTGTTGAATATCGGGATACAGCAACATGGCGTTGACAAAGAATTGGAGGGTTGCTGTGGACTACGCAAAGCAGCTGAGCTAACAACGAGACGAGTGCGTAGGAAATCACGATATACGCACTGTGTCCATGGCACCTGTAAAACGGTGATAAAATACACATATGCTCGTCGTCGAGATAGGTACAAGTGCTCTCACCTGCATAAATGGTCCCAGTTGCATTTCTGACGGCGTCTTCATACTCTTTATCGCTTATTTGATAATCAGCACCGGTACCCGACAGCAAGGCTGATGCGAAGGATGCATTTGCCTTTCCCTTCAAGCTGTAATACTGTCAAGTAACCAATTTTCATAGTAATGGGATGGTGAGGTCGTAGCTGATACTCACTAAAGCAGCTTTGACATCGTCAAACGGACGATTGAACATTGCATCAACAGTCACTTTCCAATCTGCGGCATCCCGCTTGAATGCGGCACCCGGAAACCAGCTCGGGAGATGCTTAACTAAGAAGCATGAGGGCGGATGTACCAGCCTGCTGGTGAACACACGTACGCATGGGGACGTAGTCAACTATAATATTGATTAATGCGTTACGCGGCGTAGTTAGGATAGGAGAAACGCACCGACATATGCACTAGCGTTAGCAATTTGTGAAAGCCGCATAACAGAATATTCCGCAGCCTCAACGTAAGGGTCGTCGTCATGCTTTAGCTCCAAACCATACATGACATTTAACACCATTACTCCGAGCGCGCTATGGTCGCAGAATCAGTAGCCTACCGGAAGCACATACGAAGTATCCAACTCACCACCGGATGTGGCCAATATTATCATCGCCTGGGTGCATCAACCGAAGGAGTAACTGCCTCATGGCGGTACTAGACTTGTGGTGATATGCTGCGACAGCCTTCTGGCGAAAATGTTCGTTAACGAGTCTTCGATGAATCCTCCATTTATCGCCGTACGGCATGAGACCGAGATTTCTTCCCCATCCAGTCCTACCAAGAGCTCGTCAAAGGAGTTCAAGTGTCTGCACAGGGGCACGCACAGTTCGTTCACCATGACGGATTGTGCTCTGAAATAGCAAGTCAGCTCGCTCTCGTCTACACACTGCGATTACACGGACCGATCTGAGTAGATTGCCGAGCGTCTGTCCAGCAGTTCTCTCGCAGCATCTGCCGAGTTGAGCACAACTATGTGCGTGCCGAGAACGTTCACATGGACAATATCCGCATCTGAACATGCTGGAATCAGAACAAGTCGGTCACAGACATAGCTGAACTCGCCGTATTGTTTTCCCCACTCCTCGAAAGTAATGAACTGGTACTCCTGGGGAATGTCGAAGATGTTGCCAAGGAGAGGTAACCCTTGGGCCCAGGAGGTAGTGCGTATCGCTGTCGCTTGTGAACGCGCAGCAGCCAATATACAGCGAGCGCCAAGAAACACACAACGGAGAAGGGGACAGCTTGAAGTGTACCACTCATTGTAGCGGAGAGGGTAATGGACGGCTGAGATACGGTCCAGAGATGATATTCAGCTTCAGTGTATACTCCGCGACCATCCGCACGGGCATTTAAAGACTCTAAAGTTGTCGTATATAGAAGTCATAGCCCATGCGACGCAAACAAGGATAAAATCAGGAACATGCTTTCGCACCCACCTAGTGATGCACGTTTCTCGTCCCATACCTTTCTCGGGGTTCAATTTCTCACAGAAGCAGCACGTTTAGGACATCGATGTGAGCTGTAGAAGACTGCTAGTAGCAAATGGCTGATGACAGCCTATCTCGTGGTGCCTGATGAACTAGAGCGTGGGCGCATGGCTCGGGGCGAAGGCCTTTCAAGGTTCCGTGTATTGTGCGAGGTAGAAGCAGTGTGGATAGAGAGAGGGTAGAAGCTCACAGAGTTTGTGTGTACGTACAGCCAGCCGCATGACCCCCACAAAACCATGATCCGCCTAGCGACGGCCAACTTCGAGAAATGAGGCGTTGACAGTTCAGTCCGCGAACTTGATAGCCAGCACACATCAGCTCCAGCGTACCTGTTAGGCCTTTCGGTAGTGTGACACCGATCTGCGTCAGAGTTGTCAACAAGTACTTCCTGGGAAGTCGCAGCCACAACATCGAGGTCTTGTCGCTTCGTCGCCTGCTGTTAAGCAATGAACTGTACTTCAGCGAGCTCGCGGTATGTGGACGATCGGCCTTGAAGCGAGTTCCGAGGCAAAGAGTGTGAAAGGTCGTGTCATGCTGGGGGTACGGAAAATGGCCTGGCTGGTACCTCGGCTCCCACTCAGCACCGGCCCGTGCTCCGCCGTTGATTAACTTTGTGGCGCGGTGATTGCCGGAGAGCGTTGCGGACCGCCTTGGGCGCTTTGCTCTTTGCGAACTTCTCACTCATTCTTTATTCGACCCTTGCAACACAGCAGTCTGCCTACCGCTGTGTCAGAAAGCGAAGGAACAAGATCTCATGAGATGCGTGGCCCGCAGGCAGCACTGTCAGACCTCAAGAATGTTGTCCAGAAGTCCAAGTCCAAGCAAAAGAAGGCTTGTAGCGACACCATAGACCAAATTTCCTCCGACCTCAAGCTTCTTGTAAGTGAATATGTTGCGTCTTCTTGAAGCTGGCTGCTAACTGGTTTGAGTGCGCAGAAGCAACCGAAAATATCTCAGGACCATGCCAAACGTTTCTCACACTGTCTTCGGCGTCGACTGCCAGCAATCTACAGCCCATTTCCCCAGCCTGCTCTTATGTTCGTGGCTTGTCTTTGCGATGACATCTACAAGACCAAGATACTGCCCTCGATTGCTACCAACGAGAATAACAATGATGGCGTGTGGGAGGTGGTTCTGAATGAGTTGCTTTCTGGTATTCTGGTGAGCATAGTACTTGAACCTGGCGTGGCTTGCACGCTTACTAACGCATCATCTCAGGACCACTTGGAAGAGAAGTCGAATGGTAAAGTTGACTTGACCTCCTCGCGAAATCCATTCCAACACCTGTATAGAGAAATACAAGGAAGTAATCGGCGCCGAGCTCTATGCCAGCCTCTGCTCCGTGTTCTTCTCTGCTTCCGCATTTCGGATGACCTCTGGTTTGAGATGTGCGGTGAGTATCAATCGCTTAAGTATGCGCGATGTCATCTCACACCAGGTGTCTAGGGCTATTCAGTCCTCTCGGAGTCTACAAACTCGCATAAAGCGAACAAACGGCGGCTTCTAGATGATAAGTTGATTGGAGGGTGAGCATACACCGTCTGGAAATTTGCGATTTATCTCATAAGATGATATCAGATTCAAACTGGGCTCCGTTCTTTGGACGACGAAGGGTGAGTAACTACGCACGAACTCCTCACATGTGCGCCAGTACTCATCATAAGCATAGACTACTTGGTGATGGAAAGCATCCTTGATCTCTTCGCGAGAATTATACCACCCTCAGGCGGCGACGCTGCTGCAAAGGCAACCCGAAAGACATTCATCAAATCGGTGTTCGTGGACCCCTGTCCAGATGACACAAAAGCTGGACGAGAGCTCGCCAGCACGTTGGAGCACGCCTCAACATCCGACTGGGAGAACACTTCATCAAGAATAGTC
Source organism: Terana coerulea (assembly GCA_024811115.1). Taxonomy (NCBI): domain Eukaryota; kingdom Fungi; phylum Basidiomycota; class Agaricomycetes; order Polyporales; family Phanerochaetaceae; genus Terana; species Terana coerulea. The sequence goes on from JAKOGH010000446.1 coordinate 131,968, forward strand.
GACATGTTCGCCGCATCGAACGTTGCTTTGTACGTTCGCCCGCATATATGCTGCTCAAACACCGTTGAACGAAGCCCATGTCCCGTTGCAGCCCGCAGCCATTCCAAGTCGACAAGGTCGTCGCTTGTGGACATCCCAAGTTCTTAAATCGCCTTTTCGTTGATGAGAAAGGGTTTACAGCAAATGTCATGCTTGAGGTGTGGTCGTATGCTCACTCAATATGCCGCACAAATTGACTATATGCGCGTTTGTCATCGGCTGCGGCCCCCAGGACGACCTCGTCGACTCCCTTTCTGCCCCTTACGTCTCTGTGCGGGCTATCGAAATATCCCATAAAACCAGAAGTGCAGTCCAGTCAACATCTCGAATTAAAATCGTTCTACATAGTCCGCCCACAATCGGAAAAGAACCTTTGTGTCCGGAATCCCTCGAGGGTATCGTTGTTATTCCGACGATTGTCTTTGCGCTCGGCATGGAGGACGTGGCAAGGTTCCAAGCGGCACTTGCCAGTCGTGGTCTGGTGAGTCTCTACCTTGTTTTCCGTCGCAAGATCTTCCGCTGACACGCCAATACAGAGCCAACTCATCGACATCAATAACTCGGCAAAGCAGTCAGTACTTGAAACGCCGGCTGCTCTCGAGATGGACCATGCAGGCAGTCTAATAGAACCAAACGAGGTCGGAAATAGCTATTTCCACTGCTATGTAACATGGCTAACGACCTACAGTTTGAACATCGAGTCGAGAACCTTTCCCAGCGTGCGTCTACTTCGCATCCACGTGAACGCACGACAACTAATCAAAAGTCCAGTGTATGAGACAGATGCTCATAGCGACGAATTACCAAACTACACATCTACCGGGGCGGCTAAACAGGAAGAAACTCTTTGCATAAACCCCGCTTTGCTTTCACTTGATCCTCTGGCCCAATCTGCGTCTCCGACTTCTGCTATTCCGCTGAAGGACGACCCAAAATCTCGCCCAGCTCTTGGCGACGCTGTTACTAGCTCTTTATCTGCGTCAGCTCCTGGCTCTTCTATTGCTGCTGGTCAGATGGCTGCTCCGTCTGGACGACGCCCTTCTCCTGGAAATGGCTCTGCCCCAGCTAATCTCCTTTGAGGCGTACTGCTAGTCAAGTTGTTCGGGAGAAGGCTTTCGGCACTAGTGACGAGGAACTGTCTGAGATTGAATGCCTTCCGGATCCGCCGAAGGTCGTTCGCAAGGCTACCTTCAGCATTTCAACGGAAAATATCAAGACGAAAGGCTCTGTATTTGCTAAACGACGACGTATTCTTGACTCTGACGACGAGGTGCCCAGCTCCACGCCCACCAAACCTCCTGCCAACAGGAAGTCGGAGAAGATGGTGGTTATCTCGGACGACGACGAGATTGAAGAGATCCTTCCTTACGACAAGCCTATGGTCTCTAGACGCCGCTCGGTATTGCTCATGGCCCCAATAACTCCTCCCAAGACATCGTCTTTGTCTCCGCGAAAGGCCCACTCTAAGGGTGCATCCAGTCGCCAAAAGAAATTTACTGTCCCTCAGAAATGTCTTGGTGCTCATGGTGCTCAATATACCCTCGTCGAGATTGAGGAGGCGCAAATCTTGGAACCTGATACTGTGCCGTTTGAGGCGGAAGCGCGGCCGGATCACGATCTTGTCGACGCCGTTGTTTACGTGTCCCACACTGATGAACCGTTGACTGCAAAGAATGATGTCAAAAAGGCAAGCAAGGTCTTTTCATCTCCCTAGCAAGTCCACACTCCCTGTTTTAACGCTGTTATAGTCAGTGCTGCCTCCCATCCTGCGGTCCGACCAGTCAAGAAGTCACTTAAAGCTGCTCTGCGGAAGAAAAACCAACCCATGGACGAACCACTTCCCCAGACTAAGAAGCCATCCAAGAGAAGGAGGCCCGACGATGACGACTATTTGGCGGCCCACGAAGATGCCTCGCTCTTGTAGGAAGAAAGCGAGGACTGCACCTGCACCGATTGAACAACCTCAGCAAGGCGCCTCCTCAGGGGAAGCTAAAAGCCGAGTATCCAGGCCTCACGATAGTAACGTGAGGAAGCAGTACGGAGGAGAGAAAAGGAGAGCCTCTCCAGCTGCGTCCCATGTAGACTTCGACGAGATCCCGGACGCTGCTCCTTCTTCTGTGATTCGATCCTCCAAGAAGGCTACGCCAAAGGGCGAAGTCACGACTGTTGACAAGCCCGCCATCGAAGAGCGTCCAGTCAGAGAGAGGAGCTCTACCACTAGGACCACGAGGTCTTCCAGACAGAAGAATGCCGTCCAGACGTTATCAGCTCCACGGATAGCCGGAGATGAAGCCAACAGTGACCATTCACCGCCGGCGCAGACTGAATCTTTCTCGCTAGGCGAAGCCGTGTCAAAGTCTGTGCGCGTCAAACCAGAGAAACCCACGCGAGTCGCTCCTGTCGAGAGGGACCAACACAAGGGCCGACATGATGGCGTCCAGCATACGGTGCGCCGCTTCTATTCTGGTTGGTGGATGACCTCTAAAGGTTACATAGAAGCTCGTTCCTAAACCACTGGGAATTCCCGAAGACATTGCGCCAAGGAGGGAGACGCCCACAGACAAAGTTTGTTTTCGCTTGTCGTCGAAGTGTGTGGCTGACCCGACTCTTTATGGGAACGGAAGGGCAAGCCTACGAATAAATCGACCAAGGCTCCTTGGGAGAACATTCACCTTGCGGCTAGTGATGCTATCGCCGATATTTCCGCCAAGTCTGGGCATACCCCAAGGAACGGAACTGCCTTGGAACCCACGGCTGGTCTGGCAGTGGCACCCGAACCAGAATTCCAGGTATGTAGACGTCTAATTCTCCCAAAGCTTTCTCTAACTCTTGTAGCAGCCTGGTGACGACACTTTTGTTGCGGACGAAATGTTACTACCGATTGGCAAAACGGAGGGTTTTCCTTTACCTCGCGAAGCCGAAGAACAGCTCTCCGAAGCCTCTGTCCGCGCCACGACTCAACTCAATCTGGATGTACTGGATCTCACAGTCGACGCTACCGGTGCCGATTCCGAACGACTTGACATCCGGACGACTCCTGTGAAGACCATCAACTTGACGATTGGGAGCCCAGCAAAGCCAACTCACCTAGCCGGTGGAAAGCATACTATCGTACGCACGGCAACGATCACTCTCGACGACAAGCCCGAACACCTCAATGCAGCGACTCCCCGAACTCCTGCACGAGTGACCTTCGCACCCGAGCTGTCCGCGCGAGACGCGCGGTCCCCTTGCGTACACCGCAGAAAGTGCGGCCCTTAGAACCATCGCGCCCATCGCGCAAGGAGAATACTTCGGGTGAGCTGACCGGATTACTTTACTATCACGGACTTCGTAGTAACGAATCGCCTGCCTTCGCAGGCCATTCCGCGGACTACGTTCGGTTCAGGAAAGGCGCGTGTAGTGGGCAAGAATGAGACTGTCGGCTCCCTCCGGGTGTCGAAGACATTGCTAATATTTTAGGGGAAATACAACAGGTCAGTGTCGCCATCACTAGCAACTGTTCATCATGACTGAAACCTCGCACCTAGGCTATTTTGCAAAAGATCACTAGCAAGATAGGCGGCGTGCGCGACGACGTGCGTCGAGGTCGTACCATGCTGCTGGCCGACGCAGCTTCAGACCTCAGCGACATGTGTGCAGAAAGGTGAGTAGTCGAGCTTCTCTCTTTCCAACTCTCTTGGCTCACCGATCAAATGCAGCATTGACCGGTACAACAACCTGATCGAGCTCGAGTCTGAATACGCAACGTTCGGCCGCAATCTCACGCACGGTCTAGACGACCTTGTCGTTGCTAACCGCAACATCCACGGAGAAATTCAGAAGATTATTCAAGTCCACGACCGCAGCTCCATTGTTAAACAGGCGCCTACCTCCCTGTTCTCCGGCGGCCTCCCAGCAAGCATCAAGCGTTTCCGTGGCTGAGGTCCATCAGAGTCGAGTCTGTTATTGCACAAGCGACTGTTTATTGAGAATGCGCGAACTATGCTATTTGCTTTTGGACATTGCTGGTTACTATCCCCTGTTATGCAGCCATTTCTGCAAATCATTGGACGAACGCTGTACAATATTGAGCCCAGTGAATAAGAAACTCGCCACTGAATAGCTTGATCCATACCTTGACCCACGCTGATCGCGCTTGGATGGTATCCAGGGCTTGCTGTAGGACCATTTTGAACTTTGAAACGTCCTTGTCCTGTTTATTTGTTGGCCATGGTCCCCACCGAGGCTTAATCAAAGTGGCAACGAACCTCAAAGAATGCCTTAGTCTCCTCGTAGTCCTTATCGGTCGAAAGCGTCGTGAACGAGTACTGTTGTGCCGTTGAGCATTGGAGGGAGTGCGACGTATGCAATTCACTTACTTGAATCAGATAATGGATGCTAAAGTTGTCTGCCAGTCGTAACGCAAGCTGCATAGCGAGCATTAAGCACTTGCTCAGATACCAATTGATGCAGGAACCTACCGTGTCGTAGTTAGCCTTGAACTTCTCCGCTACGAAGTGTCTTGTCTGTGTGTTCTGCTGCAGCCCGCTGAAGAAGTAGAACAGGTCCTGGTCTCGAGACTTGTTCATGATGTAATTCCAGGTCTCCTCTGTTTACACATATTAGCATATATCCAGCACAACTTCGGAACGCATGAAACCAGACCTTGGAGGTATTTGTCCTGGGTAGCGCCCACAGCCCGCTGGGCGGCAATGCGCATCTGTGGTGCCTTCGCCTCCGAGATGATAGCCTTGACTTCATCGTACTCAGCCCGGCCACCATGCTTGACGGACTAAAGGACCACATGTCAGCCAACAAACCTCAGTTGAAGAACAGTTAAGTGTTGGTACATACAATCCAGAAGGTGATAGGGAGAAGATCGGGTGGGATGTATGAGTCATCTCCCATCTCTACCGCCTTTTGGAATAGGCTGCTCAGCTCTTTTAGGGTTCTGCAGAGCAATTCAGCGGACCGAACGGAGGAGAAAGAGGTGGGAGCGTAACATACCCTTCATCGCCTGCAAGCGCAGCTTGCCGGATGGCAGTTGTGCGGAGTTGGCGAATATCCACATCTTCGCCCTCGGGGTACTCAAAGCCAACCCGTTTGATGATTGGCACGAACAGCTCCTGAACAAATAATTTTCATGGGTATGCTGATCTTGGATAACTACTAGCTTCACCACCGACCTTTTGAAGTTTCTCGAGCCCAGCCACAATCTCGGGGTTCTCGAACCAAGTAGAAGAAATCGCCGCAAGCGCTTCAGCAATGCTCTTCCACACGAGGTATTCCTTCTCATTTTTCAGCACCTGGTACACATCCAGCGCCGCGCTGACGTCGAGATATCCCGCCTTCGCGAACGCAAGCACGTCGTATACCAGGCCGACCCTATCCTCCAGTGAGAACACAGAATTTTCCTTGGCAGCTTCCTCTGCAATGGCGACGAAGCGTTCTGGGCTGTACAGCGCGCGGACTGCCGGGAGGAGTCAGTCTACAATCGGATAGGTGAGTATATGCGTACACACAGACGCTCACGGTGCCGGCATTCAGCTTGAAAGGCTTGGAGGTGTCGAGAGGGATGAATTTCTCGCGTTCGTCAAGAAGGATGGTGTTGTCCACCACAGGTTTGCCACTCTCGCTTGTCTTCAAGAGACTGAGGGGGATAGACCTACATATGCATAAGTAAAACTGCAAAATCACATGAAGAGGCAAGCTCACCAAATGGTTTCGTTGTCCTTCGCTTCGGCGGGACCGGTCTCAAGGAAGCGGTCCTGCCGTACATTGATACCGCCCTCGACTTCGGTGACCCTGACGACCGGATAGCCCATCTTCTTCACCCAGTTGTCCATGACCTTGGGTACATCGAGACCTACACCAGATTAATACCTCATAGCATCCTATGATAAAGACGTAACTCACCACTGGCCTCAGCAATGCCTTGCCATAGGTCTTTAGTAACGCTGTTCTTGTACAAGAGCTTTTTCAGGTAGATAGACACGCCCTTCAAAAACTTCTCCTCGGTGACATAGTGTGACAGCATACGGAGAACTACATTTATATAGCAGCATTAGGCTTGTAGATTTGCGAATCTTGGGAACCAGTTTACCAGATGCAGCTTTGTCATACGACAAATTGTCGAAAATCTACTGAGGAGTCACCATCTGGTGGATAAGCCAGGGATACACCGACGCACCTGGTTCACCATGTTGGCATCGGGGCAGTCCACCTCGATTGCGTGCGAAGACAGCTTCGCGTCAAGGTTCAAAGCGGCGTTCAGCGAGTTTGAGATAAATGCTGAATGGACCTTCCACTCCGGGAATACTCTGAGTAGGCGTTCGTTAGGAAACTAATACCAGAAAACAAGGCCGCCAATTGTGGACTGACTTATCTATACATTCAGAGCATTAAGTTGCATACGTCGCGTAGATAGACATCGACGCACCAAGAATAATAACTTCTCCCATCTGATATGTGATTTGTTAGTATCAGGGTAATAGCACATTTGGTGGTGTTAACTGACCAAAGAAGCAAATCCTGAATGCCATACATATTAGCCAACTACACCGCTCGTACGTATGACCAAAGCTCCCTACCTTCGTTGAGGTATAGGTTATCCCACCACTCCATCGTCGTGATGTTTCCGAACCTTGAGTGAAGTCACAGGTTAGCACTGTCCTGAGGACGTAGGTTCAAGGGGCCATACCACATATGAGCGACCTCATGGCTCTGGGTAACAGCAACCTGCTTCTTGCCATTCAAATCCGTCTTGTGTGGGTCTAGAAGGAAGGCAGATGTGCGACCTGTGATGAGACCCTACAATGAGCGCCGCAGTCAGTATATAGTCGCGATGGGAAATGAATGCGTGGTATACCCAATTCTCCATGGCGCCTCGAGAAATTATGAGTACACCGTCAACATCGATAGAACAGAAGGGCGTAGGGCATACCTGAGTCGAAGTCCGCAGCCTGTAGGTGCAAAGCAATTTCATCAGGCACGGCGCACGTAGTCATAGGTCTAGTCATCACGTACGACGAGTGTATCCAGCTTGGGAAGAGGATACTCGATGTCAAAAACCTGCTCATACAGAGGTAAAACCTTTTTCTTGACATCGAGCGCAAATTGCGCCTGGTGAATAACATCTGGCGTGGTGTACACTCTCAGCGGGCGTTCCTTGCCGCTTAACGGGCTCGTGTACGAGTCCTCGATGAAAGTGAACGGTCCGTTAGCCCAGGCAACAAGGTAAGTGGACATGGGTGGCGTCTTCTCGAACTTGGTGATCTTCCATAGATCGGGCTTATTTGTGGTGAGAGCGGACAACTTGGATGAAAGCCAGGTGGCGACGTCAGCGTTGTCCTCCAGGGAAGGCTCGTACACATTCTCTGAAACGGCAGGCATGTTCGCCAAGTTGACAGTGTCGGCGCGGGAGATGAGTGTGGTGCTGAACGTTGCCTTAAGTGCGGGTTCGTCCCAGCATGGGAAGGCGCGCCTGGCTGCCGTTGGCTATGGCGGGGTTAGTTGAGGTTTATCAATGATCAAAGCGAGTGAGAGCGCACCTCGAACTGAGTCAGAGAGTAGTAAGCCGTGCTTCCCTTGTGCTCCCAGGCCGAACGGTAATAACCCATCATAGCACCGGTGAGCCAGCTCTCGAAGTCGATCTTGAGCTGCGCTTTACTCCCTGCAGGCAGGGTCACGGGCAAATGAAAAACAGCGCGCTCCTCCTCTTCGTCGTACTGGAATTCAGAAGCTGCTTGCACGAGTGGTTCTGTCAAAGACGAGGCCGTGAGTGTCGCATGTCCGAGGTTCTGCTTCGCGGTGTGGAACTCGATCGCGTCGGTATCCTTTACCACGTCCAGCCTGTCTCAAGCAGGTTATTATCAAAGCACGAATATGAATTCGGGTATAGATACACACTGGATGTTGACATAGCCGTCAAACTTGCTGCTCTTCAAGTCCGTTCGGATGGTCAGGTCATAATGCACCGGCTTCACATTCGTCGGGAGCCTATATTCTTCTGGAGACTTCGTCACTTCAGAGGGAGTTGCGACCATTCTGGATAGGGTAAAGCAGCTTTTGGCTGCTATCCTTTCCTGTAGATGGCGGTAAAGAGTAGAGTTTGCGTATGCTCCTCTATTTAGACGGATGCTCTGCCCACGTCCTAGTCCGCTGGCTATTAGGCGGCTATCGATCCGATCATGTGGTAAATGTATTTGTCGTGCGCCGCGCCAAGGGTTGAGAGATGACGGGATAGGTTTGGTGAGGCATCGTGTGGTCGACGAGACGAACGACGAGAGGAACATCCAGGACGACGCTCGACCTTCGGAGTTCGGTCTACCTCAACGAGGCGCCGTCGCGCGACGCGTCCTGACAGACGCGCAGGACATAGTCCGCTCAAGCACGAGTATTCTGTTCACAATCTAGCAGGAAGTATAATCACCTGAAGGCAAGCTACTTTCGTTTACGTAGGAGCGTAATATAAACAGTACTTCCAAGTCAAGGGGCTATTGTGTGCACAAGCGTAGTGGTAGTGAAGGGTACCAGAGCACCATGTCCAAGCTGGATTAGCTTAGGTGTGATATGGATCTAATACATGGAGCAAAATTGGTACGCAGCTTCGTAACATACTGTATGCCTACGCTTGGCTTTCCAGTCAATATTTCAGCACTTGTCTAGACTCCAAGAGAATATGCATCCAACACATGAACCGGTGTGTCGCTTTGGCGTGATTTCTGACTGTCTGAGAAGAAGGTCAGATGCAGAGTTCGACCTCAGCCTGTGCCAGAGCAGACCCTTTTTCTTCCATGAACCAGTGCTAGATCTAATTTTTAGGGCGAGTGCTTGACTCGGAGTTAAGCGAAGGTATACCCCGGCAAGCGAGCGTCAAACTGCAAGCTGAAGTCGTCTCCTGCGACTTTATCCCTGTCCCATACCTTCACCATAAATCATCTAATCTTTCGGTGGTTCGCATCTTTACGTTCACGCTCATCCTCCCCTTGTTGGCCTTGACCGAAATGCCGGGATACGATCCAGTTCGCGACGCTGTCCTCAACTCACCGGTCGCTCAACCAAAGACTCTGCCGTTTCGTCTCGATCTACCTGCGAACAACTTTCCATCGCCTTCGCCTGTTTCGTCAGCTTCAGAATCCGGTGCGCCTGCGCAGAGCCCGCTGACGAGACGGGCGACACATCTCTCAGTCCTCTTAAATGACGACCCGCCACCCGAGCCTCCATCACAGTCCCTCTTTACGCCTACCACCCCTCGTGCCCCCGCCTCGTTCTCACATCTCCTCAACAACGATGAGCCCTCACCGAGCATCAGCGAACAGCTTGCACATGCTGCCCCCATACGTAGGAGATCGTCCGTCGTCGAACGAGACCAAGGCAGGGACGTGGCCGGAGGGTACTTCCCTCCTACACGTTCGCCCCTTGCCTTCCCTGGCAGTAGTCCCTCAGAATTAAGCACTCACACGTCTCCATCTCCTCGCTCAGGGCTCGCTCTGCCTGGCCCAGCCCAGTCTGCAACCCTCATTTCTCCAGGCATTGCCCTACCGGGCATGTCGCGCTCCCCAGGTGCAACGACATCCACCGCAAACACACCCTCTCCAGAACCCAGCCCAAACGACCCATTTTCCAGTAGTGTAGCCCGTCGAAGGCGGTCATCTGGTGCCTCTGACTTATTCCGAGAGCGGGACAGCACGCCTGGCTCGCACTTCACGCCGACTACCAGTTCGCCGCTTGCGCTGCCCGGGAACCACCAAGAAGCGGTGGGCTTGCGATCCACACCAGCTATGCGCTCGCCCGTTCGCTCACACATCGCTCCTCCCGGCCCTGCTCCGCCACGAACCGCTTCTCCAACCAGCTCCATTTCGCGCCCATCCACGTCTGGATCGGTCTCAACGGCTCGCCCTCTGTCTCCCAAGCAGTCAAAGCGTCAGGAGTCAAAGGGTTACCCGCAGATGCCCCCGCCGCTTGCTCCAGCATCCCCTGGTATGTCGCTACCTCCTAGACCGACGGCGGCCGCGCCGGAGGAAGCTACTATCTCCAAGCTTCCGCCGCCTCCAGCGACTCAACCCGCTCCCGCTCGCTCGTCTGTGCCCTATGCGCCGAAAAACCGCATAACACCACCTGCCTCCGTATTGATCCCTTTAACGGCTGCAGAGGTCGAGCGGTACAAGTAAGTGTATGCCAGGGCAACCTTTACGTCATGCTGAAGTTGCTCCCAGGAACTTCGAGGGCGGGATAGGCAGCCAAATCTTGAAGCGCAAGCGAAAGGAGGGTGAGAGGGACGGGAGCATTGAGGCAGAAGATCGACCCAACAAGCGCACACGAGACGTGGCCATCATCTCGGAGCACTGTACGTCTTCCCCCTGCATATACTATTCGCCCTGTTCATTATAATTGCTGTAGACAATGCACGCCCGGAAGTCGGTCTCGCCCAGCGGAAAGACTCACCTATCATCGGCCTCAAGAACTTCAACAATTGGGTGAAGAGCGTACTCATTATCAGTCAAGCACACCCGGTGGTCACGAAGAGCGAGTTCACCGGTCCACTGTTTGGCTCCGGCGGTGGTATGCGTGGACCTACTCGCGGCGCGGGCAAGGTTTTGGAGATTGGGTGTGGTAAGGGCGGAGACCTGATCAAGTGGTGCAAAGCCAGGATTAAAGACTACGTCGGCATTGGTTGGTAGTCTTCCTTTCTACCCGACATGCGCTGGTCTCATGTGTCATGCTGCAGATATCGCCTCGGTCTCAATTGATCAGGCGCGGATGCGGTACGCGCAGTTAAAACCGCCAAAGTACACCGCGTACTTCACCGCTGCGGACTGCTACGCGCGTTCGCTGCGTGAAGTCCTGCCCGAGAACGTACTCCCGCCGAGCGCGGCGCCGTTCGACATCGTGTCGCTGCAGTTCTGCATGCACTATGCGTTCGAGAGTGAGGAGAAGGTGCGGATGATGCTGCAAAACGTGACGGCGTGGCTCAAGCCGGGCGGCCGGTTTGTGGGGACGGTGCCGAACAGTCGGTGGTTGTTGTAAGTGTTATCGTTGGGGTACCTTGGCTGGCATTGAAGGAAATGACGTGCACAGGGAGCACCTGGATGCGATTCCGGGCGATGCGGAGGAGCTGTCGTTTGGCAATAGCGTGTACAAGGTGCGCTTCGAAACGCGCGACGAACGCCCGTTGTACGGGCAGCGGTACTGGTTCTACCTCAAGGACGCGGTCGATGACGTCCCCGAATACATCGTCCACTGGGATAGCTTCACGAAGTAAGCTCACGGTTGCATGCTCCTTGGTGGTCTCTATTAATCGTGCTTCTCGTAGACTTGCGGCGGAATATGACCTCGACCTGATCTATGACAAACAATTCCATGAAGTCTATGCCGAGAACGAAGAACACCCTGACTATGGCCCTATGCTGCAACACATGAAGGTTGTCGACGCGAATGGAGAGAGTCATATGGACGAAGACCAATGGGACGCCTCAAGTAAGTCTACTTGTTTACTACATTGTCTTTGCTCACGGCTCGATTAGACATTTACACCGCCTTCGCTTTCGAGAAACGCTCGCGATAACGACACACATGGCCTTTATGACTCGGACGAGGTTATCCAAGGAGGTCTTCGCTGGTGCTCTGTACGCCGTGCAGCAGGTAAAGGCACTCCGAACGTTCATGAAGCACCGCAGCAATTGTGGGGCGCCGATGCCACGCCAAATTCCGCCAGGCCTTTCTTCCACAGGGAGGGCCGCCTGGTACGTTCGCGGCTCGCTAGCAGTGAAGGACAGTGCCCCCGCGGGACGGTAATGAGCCCGAAGCCTGAACACTGTTGAGATTGGTTGCATAACTCATTCATACAAATTGTATCGATACCCCTGCATTGAATAGAAACCTGTCAATTGCCTGTCAAGTACATGCATTTGGAAGCCGGGTGTGAGATAGATGGACAGCTCATAGTACAGTGAAAGTACAACAGAAGATGTGAGGGCGAAATAGACAGAGATACATATAAATTTACCGTACATGATTCAGGCATGTCCTTGAAATCTGTGCATCAAAACTCCAGCCTGCGACCTGCACGAGTGTCGGCATTCCACCGAATCAGCTTATTTTGAAGAGCTTCATCATACCGTAGAGGTTTCATAGTAAATACCCGGAAGCGCTACGTAATATCGACGTGTCAAAGAAACCTATGGTGAGTTGATAGAAGCTACGTACCTCGATGCCACTATCCAAGGCAGCACCGATTTCCTCTTGTGTGACGTTCAAGAACTGGTCTTTGTCCTGAATACCTTGCACTAACAGTGCCTGTGGTATATTGGATCCGTGCGTTCTGCGCAGTACCAGTCGGACGCGGAACGCCTTGGCCCACGTCTCCGTGCTGATTTCCGCAGCCCATTTCTGTCTCACCTAGTTGCGATACAAAATGAGATTAGTCACTCTCAAGCAGCGAGTCGGGCTTACCCTAGCAGGCACCGCCTGCCACTCGGACAGAGTCAAGTGTTCCACCTCCTCGATCTCGTACTCGCCCATGTACAGCCACTGCTTCACTGCGACGTTCACGAGAATCCGCGCGACGGGCGGGATCTTCTTGATCGCCGTCGCGCCGCCGACGCCGTACAGCAGCCCGGCGGAGCCGGGACGCTTCGGGGCGTCGGGGTGATAGGACAGGTTGACGAACATGAAGTGGTCGTAGCCGTGCCGCGCCACCTTCTCCGGCGCCACCTTGGAAACCATCGCCTGCATGCCGCCGCCGAGCTGACTCGTCATCCACCGCCTGGCGACGGTGAACGTGCGCGTTTCGAGGCTGAGCTCGAGCTTGAGGCTCTTGATGTCATGTTTGCGGAGCCGGTCGTAGACGAGCTCCTCGAGGGAGAGGTCGTCCTTGACTTTGACCTTGATATCCGGCTGATGTCCAAAAGAAAATCAGTCACGCATGAACACCAAGGTGAAGCACTCATGTACATTGCTGAGTTCGTTAAGAAAAGCCTTGACATCCTCTTGACGCTGTCCTTCGATTGCGACATCGGACGACGCCTTGGGTCGTTTGTGCAAATCGTGGGCCGCGGGTGCAACGTCTGGAGACCGTGGTCGCTTAGATACGCATTGGGAATGTACACTTCTCTCTTGAAAGGAAGGATGTATTTTTGACTTGTCGGAGGCTGTAGATGGAGGGCGCAGCTGTGCACCTTCAAATGTTGCTTGTTCGACCTTGACAAACTCCGCAGCAGCTGTATTCGTTTCATTCACTGAAGGCGAAGAAGCATTGGAGAGCGCCCCATGGGCAGGCCCTCCGTCCCACTCCTCACAGACCGGAGTATGGGTTTGCGACGGTCTCTTGTTCACCACTTTGGTATACCGCGAGGGAGGTGAACTCGGAGGGATGTCGATATCGTCTGTGAGATCTATGATCTCAGCTGCAGCCTATGATATATGTCAGCTGTGATCCTCTACTGTAACGGCTCAAGGCTCACTTTGATCCGCTTCGCTTTCGAGTGCGTAGTCTATGTCGTCGTGAGACGATGAATAGCCTCCGGAGAGAGATATTGTTACCTCCTCGACGCGCTTCACCTCCATTCGAAATTGGAGGCGAGACAGGATAGTTTCCTGCTTTCGCATCACCTTCTCAATTTTCTGGTCCTGTGCATCAAGCCTGCATTTCAACTCTGCAAATTGTTCCTCGCTGAAAGACATGGTGAGAGGCTGGGACTGCCTCAGGACAGTGGGTGAGTCTGTCTCAGCACCGGCACGCCGTGCCTCAATGCGACCGGTCGGCAGTCGCCGGCTCGGAGCCCGAGTGCGGAGAATGACACAGGCGGCAGAAGCGGGCCCGAGGCCGGCCTGGTGCCGGCTGTGTGTGGGCGCTAGTACCTGTTTCTTGGTCATCACCAAGGGGGGCACGATTTAGATCTGGCACAGCGATCTCCATAAGCGCCTTATCAGGACCCCGTAGACCGTCCGTCGCAGCTACAGTAGCGAACAGACTTGGAGCCTACGGCCACGCTGTATATTGACAAGTACTAGTACAGGAGTACTCTGGAGGGGTAGGTAATACAGCAGCATACGAAAGTATGTGAGAATGAAAGGTCCTCCGTGTTATTTGGAATAAGAATTAATAGCAACATGTAGCGGTTGTGTAGCGGCATTGTAGCCGAAGTGCACAGTCCAGCATTGTAAGTTTTCCACAGCGCCATCTCACAGATGGCATTTCCAAATGTTCAATGTACACATACGTTGCTTTTAACGACTTATGCGAGGATATCCGGGCTAACGCACTGCTTGTGCGGGGTGAAGCACGAATTGAGACTAATGCAGCACCTATACCCTTCATTGGCACTTTCCACGCCGCTATGAATCTCCAGAATATTTCTGGGGTATGAGAAGGCTATTGGTGTCAACTTAAGATGTATAATACCTGACATTACTACGGTAACGTTGTGCACAAGCATTCACTCGAGGAGTGAGGAGGGCAGGACCCCGGGTCTGGGGTGTCTAAACGCTGGCTTAGACGCTACACCCCGACACAGCGCTTAGCTGCTCTGCACCCCCTTGGTCATCTCCTCCCACCTCTCGTCAACGAACTCATCCTTTCGTTCGTTTAAGTCGACCTCTATCACACTCTAGAACTGGGAACTCCCCTCCAACACCCATGTCAGCACCTGCAGGTGGACCGTGAGTGTTTCTCACTTTCTGCGCGTTCACGGCGTGCTCAGCCCGCAGCAGTAAAAAGATTAGGATTACTGGTAGGTGTCATGGACTCTCTGGGCGACGTTGTGCCTAACAGCGAGTTTCAAGTGGTTGCCGCAGATGGACTCTCGAAGCGTGAGGTCTTCCGTCTACCCGACCCGTTCGCGGTCATTACTGTAGATGCGGAGCAGACCCACACGACCAGCGTGATCAAGAAGACCTTGAACCCCTACTGGAACGAGAGCTTTGACATGTAAGTCAACGCAACCGTGGAATCCAATGCGTACCTGAACGTGCTACAGTACTGTCAAGGATTCATCCGTTATCGCGGTTCAGATATTCGACCAACGCAAGTTCAAGAAGCGGGACCAGGGGTTCCTCGGAGTCGTGAATGTGCGCGTGAGCGACGTGATTGACTTGGAGCTGGGTGGTCATGGTACGTGAGATCTGCATTATCAACGGGTGCATGTCTTACATCGCATCCAGAGATGCTCACCCTGGACCTGAAAAAGTCCAACGACAATCTCGTCGTGCATGGCAAACTCATCATCTATCTCTCCACTAACATTAGCCAACCCATCAACAATCCCCCGAACGCAGACAGCGCAGGCCAGCAGCTATCAAACTTGAATCTTGATAGCTCATCCACATCTCTCGCAGCTAGCAACAGCGCGCTTGCTGCTGGAGGCAGCTCTCTCTCTAGGACCCCTTCCGCCACCGCTTCCACCACCACCAGCCCCGACGGCGCACGCATCAGCATGCCTACTCCCAGTGCTGCCCCTCCGCCTGCAGACCCTGAGCCACCGCAGGCTCCTGCCGCTGCGCGCCCGGTATCCACGGGATCATCAGCCGCAGCCACTTCCCCTGCGTCCACTACCAACGCAAGCGCCAACGCCCAAGCCGCCTCCAACAACAACGCTCAAATGCGCAACTTCAACCCACATGAGGACCAGTTCGGTACTCTTTCGCAAGGTTGGGAACGTCGTATTGACCCGCTTGGACGAACGTACTATGTCGACCACAACACCCGCACGACAACCTGGAACCGGCCCTCGGCTAACCAGACCACCAACACTCATACTCAGGAAGGTGACACCAACGCAGCCCGCGACCAGCACAACCGCCGCATCCTCGCCGATGACATGCTTGAAGCTGCCTCTGGGGTTGGGCGGGCGCCTTCAGCTGCTGCGACGAACACCTCGGCAGCTGCGCTTGCTGCGAGCACCAACACAACCACCAACGGGGGTGGTCCATTACCCGCTGGCTGGGAGGAGCGATACACTCCGGAGGGCCGTCCGTACTACGTCGACCACAATACCCGCACCACCACATGGGTCGACCCACGCCGACAGACGATCATCCGCGTCATGGGCCCGAACGGCCAGAACACCGCGCTGCAGCCGCAGACCATCTCGCAGCTTGGGCCCCTGCCGTCGGGCTGGGAGATGCGTCTCACGTCGACTGCGCGCGTGTACTTCGTGGACCACAACACGAAGACGACGACCTGGGACGACCCGCGGCTGCCGTCGACGCTCGACGCCAACGTGCCGCAGTACAAGCGGGACTTCCGGAGGAAGCTCATCTACTTCCGCAGCCAGCCTGCTATGCGTGCACAGCCCGGTAATTGCCAGATCAAGGTCCGGCGTAACCATATCTTCGAGGACAGCTATGCGGAGATCATGAGGCAAACGCCCAATGACCTCAAGAAGAGGCTCATGATCAAGTTCGACGGTGAGGATGGTCTCGATTACGGTGGTCTCTCTCGGTAAGTTAGTCTATCGTGAACAATTGAGAGCTGTACTGATGCCTTTTCAGTGAATTCTTCTTCCTGTTGTCCCATGAAATGTTCAACCCGTTCTACTGTCTCTTCGAGTACTCCGCACACGACAACTATACCCTCCAGATCAACCCCGCGTCTGGTGTCAACCCCGAGCACTTGAATTACTTCAAGTTCATTGGTCGCTGTCTCGGTTTGGGTATCTTCCACCGTCGATTCCTCGATGCCTACTTCATCACGGCGTTCTACAAGATGATCCTGAAGAAGAAGGTCGTCATCGCCGACCTGGAGAGTGTCGACGCCGAGCTGCACCGTGGCTTGACGTGGATGTTGGACAACGACATCACCGACGTCATCGACGAGACGTTCACCACCACGGAGGAGCGCTTCGGCGAGATGGTCACCGTCGAGCTCAAGCCTGGCGGCGCGGATATCCCCGTCACCGAGGATAACAAGAAGGATTACGTCAGCTGCGTCGTCGAGTACCGTATCTCGCGCCGTGTCAAGGAGCAGTTCGACGCTTTCATGTCCGGCTTCAGCGAGCTTATCCCGCAAGACCTCGTCAACGTCTTCGATGAGCGCGAGCTTGAACTTCTCATCGGTGGTATGTCTGAGATCGACGTGTAAGTCCCCGCATGTTTCATTGCGTTTTACATTGGTTCTCACGCCTCCAACATAGGGATGACTGGGCCAAGTTCACCGACTACCGTGGCTACGAGGTCAACGACGAGGTCATCCAGTGGTTCTGGAAGTGCATCCGCAGCTGGCCGCCCGAGCGCAAGTCCCGTCTGCTGCAGTTCGCGACCGGCACCTCGCGTATCCCGGTCAACGGCTTCAAGGACCTGCAGGGCTCCGACGGCCCCCGTCGCTTCACGATCGAGAAGTCGGGCGACCCGAGCCAGCTGCCGAAGAGTCATACGTGCTTCAACCGTATTGACCTTCCGCCGTACAAGGACTACGCCACATTGGAGCAGAAGCTCACGTTGGCGGTTGAGTAAGTGTCATCGTTGTATTCGAGGCCTTACCGGTACTGACTCTGGTCTTCTTCAGGGAAACCGTCGGATTCGGCCAGGAGTAATTGTATAGACACGGACTCACACCCCATTTCCCCCTTCTGTTTGTTTGTTTTCAGCTCGGCGCGATATATGGCATAATGTACAAACAACGGTCGCCCGCATGTTGCGTCCTAATACCTGCCTCCTTCATGTAAGTACACACTTTCGTATTTGCTTCGCTTTGCCTTCGGTATGCCTTCCGTCTTAGGCTCGGTGTCCTAGCTACGCTAGGCTGTATATTTTACTCGCGAATGTATCATGTGTTGCCAATTGGCGAGATGCGTTGGGTGTTATGGTGAAATGCGGTAGTATGCTAAAGGTGTGTATGTGCGTTGTATGTGTGCAGCTGGGGAAGCAAGGTGCTGTTACCTGCACAAAAACATGTGAGGGCCTCGTTAGCGCTCAACCTCACCCACGGTAGCGCAGGTGAAGTCAAGGGTACCCAACGATTGCAATCTTTAGCAACAGGGTATATGGCATATGAAAGCTGGCGAGTCTCCGCGGTCCTGGACTGCACAGCACTTGCACTTGTGCGTAAAGTACCCGTTGTGCGTTTCCGGGAACAAGTCGTACATCTGGGATGTTTTCTATGGAGATGATTGAGCAAACTCATGTAGTTTTAACCGCATTCCGAGCGACATAAGGATATGTATACCAGGTCGGACTCATTGCCTCTCCTCAATATCGATACCGATTACATGTTTCTGCTGGGCGCCTGCACATTTATGCAAGGTACGTGTAGCCGCCGGCTGAGTAAAATCTGTTGTGTCACCCTGGTCGTTTGGTTCAACTCCGAGTAACGCATCGTTAGACTGCGACGTTGCCCGGGTGGCTGAGCTCAGGAGAGATGGGCATGAGCGACAGAGAGTTTGGCTAGTATGGAGATTCTTCTTCATCTCCGTCTTCTCCTAGCACACCTCTCCTAAGCCTTTCCAGCCTTCATGACCTCTTCCCCGCAATGTGCGATCACCGGCGGAACTTGGCCACGGCGTTCGCCGATGCTCGTACCAAGTCCCGCACTGACGAACGCCTGCTGCATGCTGCACTCAAGGGTCCTAGAACGAGACTACCGAAGACTGCCAAGCTTTGCGTAGCCCTGGAGCTTGAACTCGCTCGCACGGGGAGCCTTACACAGGCATGTGAGTAGCTTCGCCGCACTTATGCTCAAGTACTGCTAATTGGAGTAAATTGGCCCCATTGTAGACTGTTGATATCAATGTTCGGTCTGTGTCCAGAAGACAAGCAATCTGTCGAAAACTTGATTATCGTCTGTAAGAAGACAGCGAAGCAACCCTCGAAACCTTGGTGTACGGCGGTGTTTCATTATCTTACCGTGCGGAGTCCGCTCAGTCTTATCCTTAGTCGAATATATTCTCACAGGTGCCGAATCCGTAGAATGCGCGAGAGTCACGGCGTTATTACAGCACATCAGATACTCCATGCGTTGATGTATTCGAAAGACAGAAACACCCCTTGTGACTAGGGGAATACCTTCACGGCGTGCCAGATCGTGAGAATATGGCAAACTCGAAGTTGAGGGTCCGTTCAACCCGAAGCAGCTGCGCACCTTAACCACCGAGGGCACCGTTTCTCCTTCAGAGCCGCGCTTTTTTGCTGCCCAGTATGACAAGCACCGCGGAGAACCAGGAGAAAACGGTTACGGATCCCCTTCCAACCCGACCGTGCAACCAGGAGAGCAGTTCCCAGCCGTTGCGGATGGCGGTGCTCAAGCCTGGCTATCCATTGTCGGAGGGTGAAGTCCAATTCAACGCTCCGCCCCTACTTGCTGCATTAACGCAGCTTTAGATGGCTCATATGTTTTTGTTCGTTCGGCTCAGAGAGTTCTTTTGGCGTATTCCAGGACTTCTACACGTCCTCGGGGACGTCTTCCCCCTCCAATATCAGCTGGATAGGAGGCACTGAACTTTTTCTCTCCTTCACCCTTGGCATCGTGTCCGGGCTACTGTTTGATAAGGGGCATTTTCACGCGCTTCAAGTTGTAGGAGGCTTCATATTCTTGCTTTGGTGAGTGCCTTCAACAGCAAGAATGACTGAAATTAACGGTATTCTACCACAAGCTTTTTCATGCTTTCCTTGGCGGATCCGAAGAAGTATTATCAGTTGTTTCTTACACAAGGAATCGGAATGGGCATAGGAATAGGCCTCATGTTGGTCCCAGCCTTGTCCGTGCAAGCCCACCACTGGCGCAAGCGACGGGCGATGGCAATTGGATTGGTGTTCACCGGTGAGTCCATGAAGCACTAGGCACAGCAAAAGCTAACGGGAGTTTAGGATCCTCGTGTGGAGGCATTGTCTATCCCATTCTGCTGAACCACCTGATATATGGTTCCGTGGGCTTTGCTTGGGGAGTCAGGGTGGCCGCCTTCCTCAGCCTCGGCTTGCTGGTCATAGCAAATTGCATCATAACAACACGTTACCCTGCGCCGACGATGTCAGCTCCATCTACAGCTATTAGTATCAAAGCAATATTTCTAGATACAACTTACATGCTAGCGTCGTTGGGGTGCGTCCTGCGGTCGACCATCGTACCGTCGCTTTGTCTGATGTCCTTTTGTAGCGCCTTCCTCATTCTTTGGGGACTGTATACGCCAAGTGAGCATGCCACAAACCGCGCATACGGCGAGCTCATAACTCAGCACATTCAGATTTCTACCTGCAACTCTTTGTGCAGGCTCATGGTCTTTCGTCGAACCTCGGATTCTACACGGTCAGTGTTTATGTGCGTATTGCGAGGTAAACTGACTGAGAATTATGCCAGCTCGCTATCTTGAATGCAGGGTCCATTCCCGGCCGCACCATTCCCAACATCCTTGCTGATGTCTACGGAAACTTCAACATGCTCTGCCCTATATCCGTCGTTGCTGGAGGCCTCATTTTCGCCATGCTTGGTGCTACAAACACCGGGGGGTCGTTATCTTCTCAATCCTCTACGGCTGTTTCTCGGGAAGCTGTGCGTACTTTACATCACTCACGCGCACCCGAATAAACTAACCTGTGCAGTTCTATCCCTTGTGCCTCCACTCATTGTTGAACTGTCAAAAACCCCAACGAAGTAGGGTATGGCATGCCTCTCAACCCGTTGACAGTCCTCAGCTGATAAATGTTCCTTGTAGAATACGGATGGGGATCGGTTACTTGATTACCTCCTTTGCTGTCCTCACAGGAACACCGATCTCCGGTGCACTCTTTGGGAACGCGAATTGGGTCAAGCCGATCATATTCAGTGGGGTGAGCGAGACACCTCTTGGACTATATCCACCTTGCTAAAGACAGCACACA
Organism: Terana coerulea; assembly: GCA_024811115.1. Classification (NCBI taxonomy): domain Eukaryota; kingdom Fungi; phylum Basidiomycota; class Agaricomycetes; order Polyporales; family Phanerochaetaceae; genus Terana; species Terana coerulea. The sequence continues at coordinate 152,797 of JAKOGH010000446.1, forward strand.
ATATAGGTTGTCGTTATCGCTGGGGCTGCGTTCTTGTTTGCGGCACGGCACTTGTACGCAAAGCAACGGGGCACACAACGTGTTTAACGACTGGCATCTATCTTGTGTATAAATGTGTGTAGTCTGACAGATCGCATCTTCGCACTGGCACCTTCCCCTCTGGCAGTCAACCCTTGTGAACCAATCGGATTGTAAGCACACAGTGTGCTTCTGGGCTCGTACTTCCCACATAGAGTAACAGCTGCGCTACCGTTTGTACTTTGCTCACACTGCATCCGCGTGAACAGGCCTCAATATGGTGTCCGCGCTCCGTATGTGATACTTGTCGCAATGCTGAGATTCCCAATGCATTGGGCCGGCAAGATGGAATATTACAGGTATGCTTACAGCCGTTCTTGGCTCATACGTGCTGATAATCAGCAATACGCCCTTTTCTAGGTTCTTCCACTATCTCTGCTGAGATGCCGAGGGCAGTTTCCGGCACCTTGACCACTCGATCCCGCTTTCCAGGACCCACAGCGTTCTTGTCTAAACAGCTTCATCACATGAGTCTTGACGCCTCCTGTGTAGCGACATTAATACGGTCGCATTTTCTTCTTGTTACATCGATCCACCCCACTTCTTCGTCCCCATATCCCTGGGAATGTCGACGTTTTCTTCTCCATACTCCCCAGTCAAGTTGCCGCGCACCTCTTTCTATCATTTTCTGGTAGAAAGAGATCGCGCCTTCGATCCCTCGCTGCCCGTATCCACCAATGCCAAGTCCGGAGAAAGCATCTCGCGCGCACGACTCAAAGCCCAGGCGCTGCAGCTGGCGTCTTCTTTCCGCTCTGTCGGTGAAATTGGTCTGTTGCCTCTGCATCGAGGCTCAAAGGTGGCAATGGTGTGTCCGAACACTGTTGACTTTCTGGCTATCGTCATGGCGCTGGTGCGTGAGGCAGATGCAGAGGTGTTGTCTACGCTCACACAAAGCTAGGGTGCAGCTGGCATTCAATGCGGATTTTTGGATATCCCCATCACCGCCCGAGAGCTTGCACACGACTTCGCGACGTTCAGGGCATCGCACTTCCTTGTTCACCCCGTCGCGTTGGAGAATGCCATCGCTGCTTTCGAGACTCTCGGGGTCACTCGTGAGGAGGCCAAACGACGGATTGTAGTCCTATCGAGGAAAGGAGAAACCCCTTTGAACATCGCTGCAGAGGGATGGGTCGACCTGGACATGCTTCCAACAGCATATGTACCGGGAATTCCAGAGGTGTTCAGTGGCGAGCAGACGAAGGAAGTGGCTTTGATAGTCATAAGCTCTGGTATGTGCTTCGCAATTGAAATGGCTATGCCTCGGAACTAGTCGCTGCCATGGCTGACCCTAGTGCTCAGGGCGATCGGGGCTCTTCAAGGCTGTTGAGCTCTCCCACGACAATCTGACCGCAGTTCTCACACAGGTCGATACGGCGTGGCCATACTACGACACTGCTCGTGATGTCGTGCTCAACGTACTCGGTACCGGGGGTGTGTTCAACGTCATAATCATTCAGATGTTCAGCTACATCCGGGGTGTTCCGTTAGTCTTCCTGCAGCACTTTGACCCTACCTTGTTACTGTCATGTATTGACATGTACAAAGTCACGGTAAGTTTCATTCACGTCCTGTCACTTTTGCTGGCTTAATACAGTGCTAGGTGGCGATGGTTACTCCTCCACTCGTTGCATTTTTTGCGAAGAATCCCTTAATCGATCGTTTCAACCTGTCATCTTTGGTTTCCTTCGTTGTCGGCTCAGCACACACGCCCCCCTCAGTCTTTGACCTATGTCTCGCACGCTTTGCAAAACGAGGAATGGCCGTGCGGATCTGCGAGACATACGGTATGACGGAGACCAGTACGTTCGTTTGTTATAGCTCACATTTCCTCCATCTGACCGCAGTCTATTCTTCACAACATTGTGCTGGCAGGCGGACCTCTTAGTTTTCTACCTTTTGAGAGTTATCAAACACTGAAAGGTTCCGTGGGACCTTTGCTCCCCAGTATTATCGGTAAAATTGTAGACAAGAATGGGCGTCTGGCTCAGAATGGAGCACCAGGAGAACTATGGGTGCAGGGCCCAAACGTCATGAGGTGACGCCAGTTGTACCAAACTGCTTGTGGACACACGCTGAACATTATCAGGGGATATGCCAATGATTTAGAAGCGACATCTGCTACGTTTACCCCAGATGGTTGGTTCAAGACCGGAGATATAGTTACGCGTGACGAGGGCGGAAACTTGACCATCGTTGGTTGTATGAAGCAATTTGTGAAATACAACGGCGACCAAGGTTGGTCAAGTTCTGTCCGGTGCTTCGCAGCTTGGCTTCCGAGTCACTGACCGTTTGCTTCCACAGTCCCAATGGCAGAGCTTGAAAGAACCCTTCTTGGATGCCCAGATGTTGCCGATGTTGCAATATGCGCGGTTTGGTACGACGAGGGAATCACAGAGGTCCCAAGGTTGTAAATCTACCACCTGTCATACACCGCAGTCTCTCATGATCTCACAGAGCATATGTTGTTCCTAAAAGCCCGCAAGATGTCCATGGCAATGCCGATGTCGCATTACATCTCAAAAACAATATTGTCAGGTGGCTTGAGGCACGCGTTGCAAAGTACAAACACCTCAGAGGCGGTAAGTACATACTTAGTATGGCGCTGGTCTAGATGCTTCTGATCATTTTACAGGTATTGTGTTTGTCTCAGCCATCCCACGAACTGCTGATGGACACATTCTGAGGTCAAGGCTAACGGGTATAACTGCAGAGCTCCTCCAACGAGCCAGACTGTGAACACTCGCTGGACTGATATTGATCTCCTTATAGATGATATGGTCGAAAGAATGACTGAGGCATGTAAATATAAATTAGATATATCCGATGTCGGTTCAGAAGGTGTCATGCACAAGTGAGCTCGAGACGCGCACCAAGGGTGAGCGGCGCGGCGGCACTCCTACCTAATCGGGTTTTCCGAGGTTCGCTGGGTCGGACTCTCAGCCGAGCTATCCCGGGGTCGTTCTTTGGGGAGGAAGGGAAATTGAATGAGTGTCGGGGATTTAGGATTTGTGAGTGTGCGGGAATGGAGGTGCCCGGCGCCTGATGTCTGTCAATTAGGCCAGGTGCCAAACGGACTCCAATCGAGGGTCGGTAGATGTGAGCGGGTAAGGTGTTGCCAGTGAGCGTAACTGACCGATTTGAACAAGTGTCCGCAGCCTCCAGGTGAGGCGTTGGATCAGAGCGCTTGCTTTTAGTCAGTCGTTCGGGCACGAAGTTGTAAGTAAAAGGGTCGTCTGGTTGCGTCAAAGTGCTACCTAAAGCTAGCTCTGTACATGAGTGTTGGTACTGGTATTTATATTATATGTTCCATTGCGCACGGACCAAGTCACGGCCTCGCGCACAGACCAAGTCTTATGTTAGCTTTTGCCGGCTGTGCATTTCTCGTTGGGCGGCTAGTCATGCGGTGGCGTTCCCGATTTGGCAGTTGTTGCGGTTGGCCCAAGGCTGAGTGCTCGCGCCTGCGGTTGTTGGTCTCGCTGCGTCCGAGCGCGACACCGATTAGGTCCCCAGTGCTTTCGGCACAATAGCCGCACCTAGCTCGGACGTACATCTCTGCTGGTATGGTCGCATGAGCGCTGAGCCTCCACTTCGCAGCTTGCCCGGTCTCGTTTAGTGTGCTCAACAACGAGCTGCTAGTGGCACGTCAAGGACTACTTCTTAGTACTTCCCAGCATTACTCCCTTGTGCCAAGAGCAGATTTCTGTTCTTTCTTAGCAACTCTCTTGTTTACGGTTTGGCATCTTAACCTCCGAGCCCACATTATAATCGCTTCTTATCTCATACCATCTAACTCTGTCTTCTGGCCACAGACAGAAGCAGATGCATTCACTATATCAATGAGATACCCTCGAACTTAGATAACGAGATCATTTTGTTCAACATGAAGGGTATTCTTGTTCGGATCCCTTGATCCATGTCAAGGGACACAGCAAGTTCCAAATTTCCCATGTGCATATAGAGTTAGATTGTAGTCAAAGTTCAGGCCCGCATGCGGCACTCAAACCTCTACCCTACCGGAACTTTGCACTTGAAGGAGCATTTGCTGGGTGCCACTCGAGCTGCCTGGGCGTATACGTAGAAGTTGTATGCACGTGGACGTATCGGCGAGGGAGCTGGTGTAGTGACCTGTGACCATGTCACCGGCACCCAAGCCGGGCAGCCATGCTGGCTTAGCCGCACACGCCAACGCTTCCAGGCTACATCCCTGTCTTTCATGCCATATGCCCCGGGAGCTGGGGGCAAACAAGATGCAAAACGTCACGGAGTTGAGATAAGGCTTAAGGCAAAGAGACTGAAGAGCAGCGCGGTCGTCGGATGGGAACTGGTGAAGAAATCCTTCGTTCGCCGAAAATCCTCCGAGACGCCCTTACTAGCGCGCTATTCAAAGCGCGCAGCAGTAGGTAACGCCCAGGCTCCTTTCTCATCTTATCCCCGTCTAGTTACTTACCGTGAAGCTTTTGTGGCGCATTTAGGCCATGGATTTTGCACGTCCTTGCTCATGCTCGGAAGGCGAGTTGAGGTATACTGTATTGGAGACTGACTGACACCGTCTGGTGGGGCTGTGAACAATCATGATGTCTGGCTGCGCCCGCCCCTAACTAGTAGCTGTTGGGATCTAGGGGCCATACGATAACGTCCGGCAATGGTCTGTATTCAAATATGCAGCCCAAATACATCGTATCTAACACTGCCTCTGAACTCATGAACAAGACTCTTAGATCTTGTCATCAAGATGCGAAGGCATGCACGCCAGTGCGAGGGAATCTCCACATCCGCGGCGCTGTCTGAGCTGGAGCGCAAACCCTGATGCTCTTGCTATATATTGCTCGTTGCAAAACTACTATCTAAGCACGTCTGCTCCTTGTCTTCACCCCTACTTCCTGCACACAAGCGTTCACTTCCTATGTCTGGCGCAACCGCCACAGCGTTTGATGTGTTGGCGACACACTATGGCGCAGGCATGCGCACAGTCCAGTATCACCTAAACGTATTGCTAATCTGGTATTTCCTTCTCAGCGGCTGCCGCTACGTGGATGATATATGACACTATTATTCACCTGGATATCGAGGCGAGTAGGATTCCTACCTTTTGGCTACGTGCACTTTGACTTACAGCCGGCCTTAGATAGACTACGTCTGGAGGTAAGTTGCCACACGTGAAGGGAAGACATGCACGCAAATTTATAACAATATATCTAGGCGTCCAAACTCCTGTGTAAAGTGGGGGTACATTTTTGTCAGATATGTGCCGGCTTTCCATATTTGGTATGTTCATCCTTCTACCGAGAAGCTATGGCGAGCTTAAGCTCTTGATAGCACCATTCTCACCCTCACTGCACCGCGGACATACACTCCTTCTGGCTGCAAGTCATGGATCACATATCAGCTTGTAATAATGGAGCTAGTGACTGTAGTTGTAGATATGCTTTTGGTCGCTCGAGGTCCGTGCCTACCTCATTGCTTATTGCCAGACGATTTACTCCTGCATGCAGTATACGCTCTTCACAACCGTAATAAAGTTGTGTTAACAGCCATCCTTATTGGGTTTTTGACAAAGATTGTTGCCTCAGCGACGTGCCTGGCACTGGTAACGCCCGGAGTCGTGACGTCCCCGACCTGTCTCGTCAAGGAGGTGCCCAAGATCATGGTAGCAGTCTGGTACGTTAACGACGCGCGACGCGAAGTTGGTGAATGCTGACAAGTGCTGCCTTTAGGCTAACGCCCCTGGTATTCGAGACGTTTCTCTTCATTATTACCCTGGTCCCATTCCTGCGATCTATTAAGGACATTTATGAGCAAAAGGCTATGTTGTATGTTCTTGTACGGGACGGCACTTGGGCATACGCACTTATTTTTGGTAGGCTCTCTGTTAAATCAATGGGAGCCCCCTCACACTACATCCATAGTGACGCTACTCTTGACTCTGCTCATGTACCAGCTGTTGCACAATCCACTCGGCGGAATGGGCTTTTCGTGAGTATGCGGCAGATCTTCCACAAAATGCTGACTACTCACTCTCCTGCGTATAGCTGGGCACTGAGTGTTATGTCATTTTCAGTGAGTATTGTTCACCACATGCTGTGCCTCTATCATCGGAGCTCACTGATCTGTCATCGCAGGGTTCGCACGTGCTTCTCAATATTCGGCGAATGGGTGCACCCATTGTCCCAACATTGACCACCATCTCGTCAATTGGCTATGTCCGAAACATCAGCAATCTGGCACAGAGTAACGAACTTTCTTCCAACCCAGTGACAGCCGAACAGCTCTAAGGTGTGTTCAGTTCATGCTCTCATAGTATCAGCCTCTTTTATGCCATTCTATAGAGGTACTCAGTGGACAACAGAGCGGAAGTGAGCCCAAAGCGGTCGATGATTGTCTGACTGAATGTCTGTAAAGTTTTCTATTGGATCAGTCAGCTGTCTCAAGATTGTAACATATTTGTACTCCAAGCATGCAGCATAAGAGCATATTCCTATTATGTACTTCTGCAACCGCACTGGGCAGTCGCAGGCCGCAGAGGGTCTTGACCGCTGCTTCGAGACTGTCAGTCACTGGTCACACCGCCCGTTGACGCCCTGTGAAACACATGCACACACCACTGTTTTTGGGCGTGCGGCGTGGCCACCCATCTGCCGCCGCTTGGGCGTAACATAGGAAATGTCAATAGACACGTCGCTGTACACAAGCAGGCGAAGGTGGAAAGGGTGAGGAGACGCAGATTGTAAGGCTCAAGTTCGCCCTGCCCGGCATGTGCGCCGATCTCAATTTAATTCTGATGATAATCATACGAGACAACTTGCGAGTTTTTATACCGTATAAGCTCACTTTCTAACCAACTTATTGTCTTGAAGCCGCCGTTTGTTCGCTTTGTGGGAGCCCGCAGATTCAGAAAGGACTGAATAGCCCTAGACCCCTTGCGTGAGGTGACATTCGTATACTTGACCCAGTGGTACTCACCGCGCATCTCAAACCAGAGGTCATCGCGGCCTCTGAAATATTGAGGCAGAGAAGAACACGGAGCAGAGGCTAGCATAGAGCTTTGCACTGATTGTCTCCTTACATTTCTCGACACAGGTACTGAGATAGATTTTGCGAGAGGAGATTGAGGTAAGCCTACCGTTCGAGTTCTCTTCCAAGTGGTCCTGAGATAGTGCGTTGCTAAGCATGCGAGCCACGCCAGGTTGTACTATGCTCACCAGAATACCGGAAAGCAACTCGTTCAGAACCACCTTCCACACGCCGTCATTGTTATTCTCGTCGGTAGCAATTGAAGGCAGTATCTTGGTCTTGTAGATGTCATCGCAAAGACAAGCTACGAACACAAGAGCGGGATAGGGAAATGCGCTGTAGATTGCTGGCAGTCGACATCGAAGACAGTGTGAGAAGCGCTTGGCATGGTCCTGAGATATAGTCGGTTGCTTCTGCGTACTCAAGCCAGTTAGCAGCCAGCTTCACGAAGACGCAACAAATTCACTTACAAGAAGCTTGAGGTCAGAGGAGATCTGGTCTCAGGCTACATCACGAAAGAGGTTCTAGCCTACATTGCGTCAGATAGTACGTATAGCGATTATAGCACCATTGACTTCCTCGACATATATTGTGCTACATAACTGAGTTTTGGCTATGGGCTGCAATAAGGGGCTATCGTACCTTTGCTATACTGAGCTACGACTCACCTTACTATGAACAGCTACACGGCGCGTGGATGAAAATGCTGGATTGGGAGAGCGACTTATTGATTACATAATTCCGGTATATTTATTTACAAATGATTTATATTGCAAAGAATCGTGACTCGCAGTACGGAACAGGGACGAGTATCTACCGTGGTCCGTTACACAAGTAGTAACTTACTCGAGGCCAAGGACTCGGGCTTCAGAGGTCAGTTCAAATCCTTGTGAAGCAGTCAATTTTGACATGCGTACCCAGCTGCTTATACAGAATTTTGAAGTCCCGAGCCTGTAGTGAAGAGTGAGTACCAGTGGTGGTCCTTGTCCGTAGTAGCACACAGACTCACTAGCAATCCCGAATGCCACTATTTTTGGGGTATTGGCGGCATTGCAAGACACTGGACATTGCTGTCCATGAAAAGCTGCTCTATTGTGGTAAGTGAGTGTAGCCATACATGCGAAATCTGGGACTTACCGTGATGTATAGGGGTGAGACGCAGACTTTAGAGGTAACAGACTACGTGTTTTATATACGTCGCACCTGAAGACTCGGAATCAGCCTGTCAGGCACTCGGGTCACGCCGTGAGGGAAGGGACAATAGAAAAGGACCGAGGTACGTACGATGCATGCGCAGAGTCTCACCTTGCGCGTGCCCCGGCCCGCTCGGGGATAGGATGCTATAGCGAATGGCCTCTCGCATAGGCTCCGGGAATTTCTGATATGATTAGTCAGCCAACCGGAAGCTATCCAAGAAGAAAGCATCTACTCACGGCTCTCAGAGACCGCGATAGAGCAGACCATGCATGCATAGAGGACCATAGGCTACACTAGCCTAGGATATTCTTTGCTTTCAATGAGTACCTCCGGGTATGTACCATAGACAACGTCAACTATGTAACTGAAACCCCTTTCCTGATGTATGGCGTCGCTACAAGCCTTCTTTTGCTTGGACATGGACTTCTGGACAGCATTCTTGAGATCCAATAGAAATGCTTGCGGGATTCGCACCTCATGAGATTTATGTCCGACGCCTTCTGACACAGCAGAGCGCAGTAGGCGGACTGCCTGGTTGCAAGGGTTGAATGAGGAATGTGCGAGAAGCGCCCAAGGCGGTACTGCAACGCTCTCCGGCAATCACCGCGCCACGAAGTCAATCAGCGGCAGAGCCCGGGCTCGGAGGTGCCAGCCAGGCTATTTTCCGTAAGGTAGACCCACGACATCCACGACCACTATCGTCACAGTGTGACACATCACGTGAAGAACGTCAGATAACACGCTAATAGGGTACTTATTAGCCCAAAATTAGAGAATAACCACGACAACAGTACTAGAGCGGTAGATATAGGTGTGTGGTACGATGTAATAGCTTTAACCATCATCTGTCTTTGTGAATTGTCCATAGCAAGGCGTTTTGGTTCAGCTGCGACCACTGCGAAGCGGTGTCTCACGGTCCATGATATTAAGTTGCTTAGCGCACGTAAATCAGGATTCATTCAAAAACCCAGTTTGTGGCCTTGCATTCGTTGTTTTGTGGTCCCCAGCGAGATTACTCAAATTCTGGCTACATATAAAATTTGGCGTTCATCTTCTCTGTGTTTCCATGTTGCCATTTTTGCTCAGCTGTACTGTGGGTGAGTAAACAAGCTCAAGTGTGCTCTCCGCCCGCCAAATGTGACAAAAGCGTGACGGGCGCTCATCACGTGATGTGGTCGTGGATGTCGTGGGTCTACCTTACCACCAACACGACATGACCTTTCACACTCTTTGCTTCAGGAACTGCTTTATCACCACTTGGGCCGCAAACTGGGAGCCCACTAAAGTGCAGCTCGCTGCTTAGTAACAGGCGACGAAGCGATAAGACCTCGGTATTGTGGTCACGACCTGGCATGCGCAGCAAGTACTTGTTGTCGACAACCTTGACGCAGATAGGTGCCACACCGCGTAAGGTCACGCAGGTACGATTCCTTTGATATATATCAATTTCTATATCGTGCGAGCTCATGCGTATTAGCTATCAAGTCCACAGAATGCACTATCAACGCCTCGTTTCTTCAAATTAGCCGTCGTTAGGCGGATTATAGGTTTATGGGAGGCATGTGGCTAGCTGTACGTACATATAAACGCTGTGGGCTTCTACTCTCTACCTATCCGCATTGTTTCCACCTCTCACAACAGATGGAACCTTGAAAGGCCTTCATTCTGAACCACGTACCCACGCCTCTCGTTGATCAGGCACCATGAGATAGGTCGTCATCTTCGCTTCCAGAAGCCTTGTGCGTCATCAAAAACTCTTTGCGGTGTGTTTAGAAGACTTCTGCATAGCGTAAATTTCTGAACTCCATAACATTTGACCCACCGTATAACATCGTCCAAGTTGAATCCGAGTGGACAACAAGCAGTACGCCTACGAGCCTGCTCAGAATCTGTTTGGATAGCCCATCTTACGATACTTTGCAGCAGTGGGGATGCTGGAGATGGGGTCGCCGCACATGTCGGCTCGGACTCCCTAGCCCATGTGGGTTCGTCAGGCACGTCTAGCACAAGCGATAGTCAGCCGATCGATGCCTCATGTTCATCAGCTGTTGCTGCACACGAAGCGGGGGAGAAGAAACTTATTGACATCTCTTCCATGTAGGTTGAATTTCAATGCTGGGAAACGTACTCTTCAATGAGGTCTAGTACTGTTGTTCAACAGAGTACGCACCGTCAATGCACTCTGATCTGGTGGAACTCCGCCACCATGTTCGATACTTGCACCCCTTTCTCCGGTAAGGTTTGCCATTACACTCAGCATGAGAAAAAACTCGCATATGCTCGTCTTACGTTGTAGCAGAATGGCGTGTGTCTACTCGTGCCCTCGCTAAGCAAACGTGACCCAAGATATGGGCAAGCGTGCGTGCGCACTGGCAGATGTCGGGGCCGTGATGGAAGCAGCGAAGTTCCCGCTCCGCGAATGCGGATGGATGGGTGGTTTGAATTCTTCACAGCTTATCCGCATAACTTGAGCTGACTGGCCTGGGAGCAGGGTGTCTACGATTTCACAGGCTGCATACAATCCCAGCCGGTTGTGCATCACTATTAAAGTCCTGAAGTCCTTGCGGGCTTTCTTCACACCCCGCTTGCCCGCCGCTCAAAATGACCAGTCTGACTACCGTCGAAGGCTTCTTTCTCATCTGCGCCGCTGTATATTTCCTCCTTTACACGTGGATCCGTGAGGTCCGACTACGGCGTGCCCTTCCCCCTGGTCCGAAGGGATGGCCGGTCATCGGAAACATTTTTGACGTGTCGAAGGATCATCAATGGCTTACATATCAAGCATGGGGTCGCAAATACGGTACGCACACTCTCTTTATCTGATACCGCATATTGACCGTATTAAATCTATATGCCTTTGCGACAGAATCGGAGATTGTCCACTTTCGTATCTTCGGTGCCCATTACGTTGTCTTGAATACTGCGCAAGCTGCTTATGACCTGCTCGAGAAGCGATCTGCGCTGTACTCTGACAGGTGAGTGATGCTGATACTCATACCTGACTGTTCCTTCAAGTTTGACGTTTTGCTTTGATGTTTTGCCATTGAAGGCCTCAGTCAGTGATGGTCAATCAGATGTGCGCACAATTCTTTTCTATTTTATATACAATGTCATAGTAATCTACTTACAGGGCTGGTTGGAATCGAAGCCTGGCACTCATGGAATATGGTGACTGGTGGAGAGCACAACGAAGGCTGATGCATGAATACTTTCGACCCGCTGCCGTAATACCGTATCAATCGAGGTCTGAAAAAGAAGTGAGGAAATTACTTGTGCGGCTCTCTGGCTTGAATGTTGATGCAACGAGAGACATTCGCCAGTACGTAAGGCTTGGCGAAATTTTGCGTGTTGCTTGGCTCATGCATCTCGTTCTACTTAGCATGGCAGGAAGCACAATTCTTGGCATTGCATATGGCCTTGACCCCCAGCTGCAGGACGATCCGAACCTCAAGCTTGTGGAAAAGGCGGTCGAGGAGGTCAGCGATATGGCGAATGCCGGTGCTTATCTTGGTAAGTGATCTATTGACGTGGTATTTGCTCATCGACTCATGAGTATGTACTAGTGGATTACATACCAATTCGTGCGTCTCTAAGCCTTTCTAGGAATCGCGCTAAGGACCCACATGCTTTGTCTGAGTGCAGTGAGACATCTCCCGGCATGGCTTCCGGGAGCCGGGTTCAAACGTCAGGCGGTGGAGCGTCGTTTGACAGTGGACGAGATGTTCGAGCGCCCGTTCAACGCGGTGAAAGTCGCGATTGTGAGTTTTTCTCCTGCCATTCTTTACCACAGGCAGCTCTGATCAGTCGCGTATACCAGTCCGAGGGCTGTGCGACGGCCTCCCTAGCGGCAACTGCACTGACAAATCCTCTAGAGACCTTTCAGAGCATGGATCAGAAGGAGTACGAGTCAACGGTGATGTACGCCGTTGGTACGGCTTATGCAGGTATGCCTTGCACTGTGCCTCCTACCCCAACACGCTTACGCATTCTATGATGCGACCGTTATTTAGCGGGCGCTGATACGGTAAGGCGTAGCAAATTGGTTTCACGACGGACGCTCACTGGTTATATCTCTAGTCTGTATCGTCCTTGTCCTCGTTTATTCTCACAATGGTGTTGAATCCATCTATACAACGGCGTGCCCACGAAGAGTTGGATCGCATCGTTGGGCAAGATCGATTACCCGAATTTGCGGACAGACCATCGCTCCCGTTTATTACAGCAATTGGGAAGGAGGTTTTACGGTACGTCGTAATAACACCTGTCTCTGCTCACTTTCAGTCGTTTGCTTACACTCGTGCAACCAGATTCCGACCTGCCGCGCCCGCGAGTAAGTAATTCATCAATTCCCTCGCAGAAATGAGTCATGCTGAGCATTCGTAAGGCCTTCCACGCAGGGTAATCACCGCCGACTCCTACAACGGGTACCACATCCCGTCTGGATCTATTGTCATCGCGAATTTATGGTAAATCCTGATCTTCTACTTTCGTATTAGTAAACTTCAGCAATACCTCGACAGGGCTATCCTGCAAGATGAAAACCGTTATCGGGACCCCAAAGTCTTCAACCCAGACAGGTTCTTGACATCCGAGGGCACGCTTGACAAGTCTGTTCCAGATTCGGCCGAAACATTTGGATTCGGTAGAAGGATTTGTCCGGGAAGGTACTTCGCGATGGACTCGCTGTGGTTAACTATTGCGAGCGTCCTCGCGGTGTTTAGCATCGAAAAGCCTGTGGATGAGGGCGGGAATGTGATCGAACCATCTGGAGAGTATTCTGGTGGCTTAATCAGGTGAGCTTTCCTATACGTTGACACGCAAGGACAGTCTCTCATCATACATACCATCGACAGCCACCCTATTCCATTCAGAGCAGTGTTCAAACCTCGTTCAGAGGCAGCAGCACAGCTCATACGTGCTGTCTCCGTCGCTGACTGAGATAGTTGACTTTAAAACACGTAGTCTCATGTGATATATTACTCTTCACGCGCTGAAGTTGATCGACGATGAATGTATGAATAGGACGATGTTTTGTGCTTGCAATTGGTGCTAAGAAGCTGAAGGGACATGTCACCCATTAAGCGCCACATGTGTGCATTCGAGGCTAAGTAGCACTTCGTGCCCCCGGTAGTCAGCCTCCAGCAGGCTCACTTGGGCCAGCAGAGAAGCCATATCAAACGACCGTTCTAAACATGACCGGGGCTTCGTACGTATCGTTGCGCCGTACGCCTCTCAGGACTGTCGGCGGCTGAGGCTGACCGAAATGCGGCTGGCAGTCTGGTTCATAACGGAGTCGTATATAACATGCGCTCACATCCAACGAGTTTTTGCAGTAGTCGCACGACCATCATCCGCATCGTAGCGACACAACTCGTCCACTCTTTTGTTCTTCATTCGCATCTTATTTGTCATGCCGGCTTCAGTCAACCCTGGTAAGTCCTGACTCGACCATCATCAGCCATCGTGGTGAAGCTGACGAGGAACACGAACAGTCGGGCTTACATTCGCCGTCATCCTCATGATTGCACTGGTCATTGGCCTGTCAGCCACCACATACTGCACTTGGATCAAACCACACATTGTCCGCCGCCGCCTTCAGAAGAAGCTAGAATTATTCAGAAAGAACTTACCATCTCCTACGATCCCCCAGCCGCCTAACATGAAGAACGACCACCTCGACACGCCGACTGACATGTCATATGATTACGAGAAGGGTGGGACGGTCTTCATCCTGGAGGCTGACACGTCGATGGACGACGTGCTACCTCCACCAAGCCGGCATACTCGCGCAATACGACCGACAGGTTCTCAACCACCAGTAGGGATGGTGTGTGGTGGATGGTGTAATTTCTTATCGCAGCCTGTCTGTATGTAGTATTTCGTCCAATCCTCTCAGCAATTTCTGTTACACTTGCATACCACGAGTGACTGTAATCGTACCTCCCGAACGTCTTCAAAAACGAATGAGCGGTCATCAGTGCAAGAATACATATCCTCAGCACTTGCAGCGTTGGTCGTGTGGGAGACGTAGGAACTTGATAGATACCGTAACGTTTACTCCCCGATGACATATGTGCATCCATTCTGCCCTATCCATACTTCGTGGACCTTGCCAGCAGGGACGTCGATCCTCGCACCAGGCCCGAAGGAGTCCTTCTTGCTGGGGTCCTCCTCGGGGTAGCAAATGGTAAAGTCACCATCCAAGATGAGGTGAGTGGTTATACTTGTATGCGAATGCGGCGTGTAGTGGGCATTTCTACACGAGATGTGTATCAATACGGACAGCCTGTGAACGCGACGTGCAGTCGATGTGAGGACTCACGGGCGATCCGTCCATGTAAAAACGTGCTTAAAGCCCCAAGATTTCACTTCATTCTTCCCTCGTTTGTCGTCTGGCATGGTTAGAATACGCTGATATGTTAGACGGATAGTCGTAGCAAGTCGTCAGTCGTGATGGTTGTTTCGTTCCAACATGCTAGGCGCACATGCGCCATTTTCTGCGCCAACTTGATCAAGCGCTGTCGCGGGGCGGAAAGTTGGACTTGCTCTTGACTTGCTCACGAACTACAACCTCGACCACTACTCTCTTTATATCACCTCTCGAACACGCAGCTGGCTGCAAGATGGAATCCGCTGACTCTCGCCCGGACTGCTTAACTTCCGACGACTTCATTGCCCACGGCTCGAACTCGCTGGACAACTTGAACTGTGCTGAGCCTGCTGTGCCGCCTACCGTGATCTGGGATATGATGACCTCTTCCGAGTCTCAGACGTTACGGCCAGCCGCACGAGCACGGCCGGTCGTTCAGAAGACCTCAGGAACGCCCCAGTGGTACATCAAGAAGATACAGGACAAGACTACGTCGAGGAAGCAGATGTCGGACTTGCAAGGGCTGCTGCAAGCGGGTCACGAGTACGCAGAACTTAGCTTTGTTTATTTACTATCACTAACACATGGACAGATGGGTGAAGCAGTTTGTTGAACTAAACGGGATGTCCGTGTTGGCCAACAGGCTCTACGAGCTTAGCCGGAAAAGTTCTCCTCGGTGAGTCGACATGAGTAATCTTGATAAGACCTGCTACTGACGGTCGGATAGCCAAGAAGACATCGCGATTGAGTATGAGGTCGTCAGATGTATCACGTACATTCTCAACCAGCGGTCTGCGACCCACATTGCCTTTGCCAACAACCCGCAGCAAACGGTGACGCACCTCGCCTCTGCACTCAGCATCCCGCACCTTCCTACGCGCCGACTTATTCTGGACATTCTGGTGTTCTTGGTGTACCGGAACGATGGCTCGAACTACGCCATGGTTGTCCACGGACTCGAGGCTCTGAACGAAGACAACGACGAGTCTGGCGGCTGCTACGCTTTCTGGTTCACCTCGCTGTATTCCATGATCTCTGGGCGCGGACGGATGGGCACGATGGTTGGTGCTAGCCCCGAAATCCGAAAGTCGAGTGGCGGGTCGAGCGAGGCCTTGACAGAATACCTAATGTCCAACATCCTGCTCATGAACGGCATCATGCAAGTCATAGACGACCTGGATGTCAGGCTTCATCATCGTTCGCTGATGGAGTGCGCGGGACTGCGCGACATCATGGAGCTCGCTCGTGGTTTCAGCTCGCCGACTATAGACAAGCAACTGGACCTATTTCAGCAAACCCTCGACGAAGACGAAGCCAGCTTTAGCGTCTCTGTGGTCAATGCACCGTCCTGCGATCTTAGCAACGTGGATGAGGTCTACGGCGCACTACGTACTCAGACTAGAGACTCTAGGGCTCAGGACTATCTATTATCAATCCTGCAACACCTTCTTTTGATTCGACCCAACGACCCTACCTCTATGAATCGCCTCCAACTGGTCGACTCCGTTGTGACCGACATCGTAATGGACAAGAAACTTGGCGGAGCCGAGAAACGCATTGGGCTCTCGGTGGAGCGCATCGTTGGACAACTCAATCAAGTCGACAAAGCTAGGACTTCTGAAGACGAGCTTGTAAAGGCCCGTAGCGAAGCTCTCCGCCTGAAAGGAGAAAGAGAAGACCTGGAGGAACGGATGGGACATACGGAAGCTTTGCTCGGTACCCTGCAAGCCGAAATCTCCAAACTCAAGATCGAGAACAGGACATACGCTCTGGATGTTCCTCGGACGGCGAGCGACCATCGTGGGCCCCAGTCAGAAGGAGAATGTTTCGCCAGTTCGCCCCGCGCTCAAGAGCTTCATGTCGTGGTTCAGCGCGCCTCAAATTCCTGATCCCAATTCTCTGACTTTGCTCAGTCACAAACAACCCGAAGCGTCTGACGTTGATTAGGTGCCATCCAGCAACGCTTGAAACCTCCTACCTATTCCCAGGTTCCATACCTATCCTCATCTCTATATATTGTACACACACGTTTTTGTTGGGGCTTGTTGGACTCACTTTCCCTTTAGACGTCGGAGGCCTCGTATGTTCACGAGAATGTCACCACATGATTGAGTTGTATGTTAAATTGTATGAAAATGGTCATGAGTACAGTATGCATGTATTAGTGTCTAGCCTAAGTACCATCTACCAGCAATGGTCCAAGTAGTGCAAATGCGCGCAACGAGAAAGAGGCGAGACGATTCAAGAATACAGGTGTAAAATGTGGGAATACCTGATACAACAAACAAATGCAATGTGAGAGGTAAATGCAAACGAATATCAGAGCAACGAGCCAACAGAAGATCACTAGTTCATCGCAGCCATTATGGATTATCCGCCATCTTGTCCTCCGTACCTTCCACTGACTCTACAGTGGTAGGTGGAGGTGATGCGACCTCCATAGCCTCCGGCGAGGCTCCCTCTCCAGCTATTTCGGTCTCGATAAGAGTTTCGTCTGGCATCTCGTCAACCGACCCAAGTGAAGCTTCTTGATCTCTCGGGTGCCATCCAAGCTGTTAATCCGGAAGAGAGTGACCCCTCGAGGTCTTCAGAGATACCGCGCACCC